>ML791242.1:0-64920 GCA_009831015.1 Picea engelmannii
CCAACACTCACAACCAAGACCTTGAAAACCGCATAGCTACCCACATTGATTCCAAAATGGACTACCTGCAAAGGAACTGAAGAAGGACATCACTTCCCACCTTGCCAGCCAACTTGAATCCCACCTTAAATCTCAGCTTGACTCATTTGCTGCCAAGATCCTAGAAAAATTGTCCATTTCTAGAATCCCTTCCTCATTTGACGAACCTTTTAACCTCGAAAGTACCACTTCTTCCAATTTCTTGTAGTTTAAGTCCAACCCTTTTCATCGTAATATGTGTCTTCCACGAGTGGAGGGGAACAAATTTGATGGCTCATATCCCACTGGTTGGGTCACTCAAATGGAACACTACTTCTCCTTGCATGGCATCACTGATGACTTGGCCAAAATTTGTTACAGTATCCTCTATTTGGACCTTGAACGTTGGAAATGGTGGCAATGGCTTTGAAAATCACGCCAAGGATATGTGGCTTGGACCTAGTTTGTGGTTGAACTCTATGACCGCTTTGACACTGATACACACTCCTTGGGTCGTCTGAACAAATTGAAACAATCAGGTACAATGGAAGAGTTTATAACTGCATTTGAGCAATTAGCTTTCAACAGAGAGGGCATGTCTGATACTTTTTTCCGAGAATGCTTTATCAGTGGCCTCAAGGATGACATCCGACCTCAAGTCCTCATGACTCGCCCCCAGACTTGGTTGGAAGCTACTCAATGTGCCAAGGAATCCCAACAGGTTCTTTTTTCCCAACACTACAAACCTTCTTTCCCTACGTGCCCTCGCCCTACCACTCTTGCCCCTCATCCCACCCCTCTAAAGATCCAAAAATTAACCTAGGCAGAAATGGTTGAACGCCAACTCAAAGGTCTTTCCTATAATTGTGATGAAAAATATTGATCCATAATATATTTGCAGAATGAAATGAAGGAAGATTATTATCAAAAGATGCTTAACACAAAACAACAGATATACAATAAAACCAATTTCTATTCAATAAGGAAATAAGCTGAAACTGTAAAATGCAGTGAAAACAAGCTTGATAGAATGGTAGCGGCTTATCTATGAGAAGAGATGTGATGACTGCGCTCATTCACAAGAAGATGATTGCAATGAGGCTTTGAAGACATTTTTATAATAAAAATGAATTTAAAAAACCCTAGACCTCCAAAAAGCCTAACCCTGGGAGATGAAGCGCCAAAAGTCATGTGGGCCCCGTTTGGGTAAGTTAGTACATCAACTTCCCGGGGTCGTAACTTTTGCATAGGATCTCTGTTTTAGGCGCACGATAGCCCATTGGAAAGGTCTATCCGAGGACTACACATTATGATGTTATCTATAAAATATCATTTTGACTGTGGCGAGCCCTAAAAAATATTGTTTAGGGCCTCAAAACGACCCCGCAAGTTAGGGACACGAAAACTAGGGAAAAAACTGCCAAAATGAGCTAGTTGGAATAGATGGGAGGCCACCGACATCCATCTGGATCAAATATTTTCTAGGGCACATGTGTAAGGAAAATAATTAGTTCATGAACATCTCTAAGGATGTTGTTGAATATGAGATCGAGGCTTCTCATGCAGCCGAGCTACCCAAGCCAGCTCCTATCACTCTGCCATTTGATCCACCAGAAGTTGAACCGATCATTTCCTTGATTGCACTCACTAGCTTCTCTTCTCCCCAAACCATCAAGATAATTGGCTACATTAAAAACTAGAAGGTCATCATCCTAATTGATAGTAGTAGCACTCAAAATTTCGTTCATCAACACAATGCTCAAGAAACCCATTTCTATATCCATGTAGTCAACATTTTTCAAATCATGATTGCCAATGGAGGTTCCATGAAATGTGGGGGGTGTTATGAAAATGTGCGTCTCCAAATTGGCTAGTACAACTTGAAATCTCATATGTTCACGATCAACATGGGTGGTTGTGACATTGTGTTAGGTGCAAAATGGTTATACACTCTTAGTCCCATCCTCATGGATTTTAAGGAATCGACCATGCAGTTTCAATAGGAATACTAACAATATAAGTTCTAAGGCATCAGAACAGGCTCCCCTGAGATCATCAGTTCCCATTGAATGGAAAAGCTCCTAAAAAATGGCCATTCCAACATTATTTCCCAACTCAATGCCATTCAAGTAGTTGAGATGCCATCTTTGCATCTTAACCTCCAATCTATACTTTCCAAACACCACACTATTTTTTATACTCCCCATGGCCTTCCCCCTTCCCGCGGTGTTCATGATCATTCCATTCCCCTAGTTCTAAGTAGTCTTCCTCCCAATGTCCGCCCATGTCATCATCCCTTTGCCCAGAATAATGAAATTGAGAAAATTGTTCAAGAATTGCTCGACGAGGGTGTCATCTGCCATAGTACCAACCCTTATTCTTCTCATGTGTTCATGGTCCTCCAGAAAGAAGGAACGCGATGCATATGTCCCGAATTTCATGCTCTCAACAAACTCACCATCAAAGACAAGTTTTCCATTCCTATCATTGATGATCTATTGGATGAATTGAGTGCTTCTCACTAATTTACTAAACTTGATCTTCGTTATGGTTACCACCAGATATGTATGAATGAGGCTAACATTCCCAAGACGACCTTTTGAACTCATGAGGGCCACTTTGAGTTCTTGTTCATGCCCTTTGGCCTGTACAATGCCCCCTCCACTTTCCAAAGTCTCATGAATCATGTCTTCCATCTTTTTCTCCATCATTTTGTCTTAGTTTTCTTTGACGATATTCTCATCTATAGTAAAAAATGGACAACCCATCTTTCCCATGTGGATCAAGTTCTACATCTCCTTTCTCAACACCAAATTTTCCTCAAGCAATATAAATGTGCCTTTGGGCTTCAAAAGTGGAGTATTTGGGTCATATTGTTGGCAAGGATGGTGTCAAGGTGGATCCTAACAAAATTGAATCCATGCAGGATTGGACTCACCCCAAAAATCTCAAGAGTTTGCATGGTTTTCTGGGTTTAATGGGATATTATCACAAATTTGTTAAGAACTATGGAAAAATTGCAACACCTCTCATTGCTCTCCTTAAAAAGAATGCTTTGAATTGGACTCCTGCAGCTGATCAAGCCTTACATGCTTTGAAAGAAGATATGTGCACAACTCCTCTCTTGGCCCTTCCCAACTTCAAAAATACTTTTGTCCTAGAATGTGATGCATCCAGGAAAGGAATTGGCACAACTAATCTCATGCAAGAAGGACAACCGGTGGCCTTCACCAGTAAACAACTTTTAGAGCGCCATTTGGGCCAATAAATATATGAAAAGGAAATGTTGGCTATTGTACATGATGTGGATCTATGGAGTCCTTATCTGTTGGGACAACACTTCTAAATTAAAACCAATCATTAGAGCCTCAAGCATTTTCTGGAACAATGAATTTCCTCCCTAGAGAAACAAAAATGGGTCACCAAGCTATTTGGATATGATTATGAGATAATTTACAAGAAATGAAAAGAAAATGTGGTTGTTGACGCTCTTTCCCGGAAGTATGAAGACGAATGATTTGTTTTTTCTCAACCCTTCATTTTACCAGATTGGTTCCAAGCTGCTGACCAGGAATGGCTACAAGACCCCAAATTTTTTGGCCTTATCCAACAGTTGCAAGACAACTCTCCGATTTCTCCTGGGTACTCTTGGCACAATAATGAGCTTCGCTACAAAGGTCATATGTATCTCAAAAAACAGTCGCAACTTAAATCTCAGGTGCTTTCGAAGCTTCATGCTTCCCCCACAACTAGGAATTCAGGGTTCACCAAAACATATGAAAGGGTCAAACACTCATTTTTCTAGGATGGTATGAAACAAGATGTCCACACCTTTGTGGCTGAAGGTGATGTCTGTCAATGGAATAAGGGAGAAATAATCAAGACCCCCTGAACACTCCAATTGCTCCTGATTTTGTCAGCTATTTGGCATGATATTTCTATGGACTTCATTGTTGGCATACCTAAATTAGGCAATTAATCAATCATCATGGTGGTAGTTGATTGTCCATTTTTTTGCTCTCCAACACCCATTCACAACATCCATAATGGCTCAATTTTTCATGGATAATATCTTCAAGCTTCATGACATGCCTTAGTCTATTGTCTCTGACCGAGACCCCACTTTTACCAACAATTTTTGGCAATAATTGTTCTATCTCCAGGGCACCCAATTGCATCTCAACACTGCCTATCATTCCTATACTGATGGCCAAACTGAATTTGTCAACAAGTGTTTGGAAACCTATTTGCGTTGTTTTGCATCTGAATGACAGAATCAATGGACTCAGTGGTTACCCCTTGTTGAATGGTGGTACAACACATCTTACCATACAACTACTCACATGACTCCTTTTGAAGAAATCTATGGACAAAAGTCAACATTGGTTCTCTCCTACATGTTAGGTGTATCGAAGGTTCATGAGGTTGACAACAATCTTGTAGTTCATGAGGCGATTCTCCGCACCCTCAAAACAAATTTGGCCATGGATCAAAATCACATGAAGAAACAAGTAGATCACGTTCATTCCAAACGACAATTTTTTGACGGGGACGAGGTGTTTCTTCATATGCAACCATATAAGCAGACCTCATTCAAATCATACCATTGTTATGAGCTTGCTCCCAAATTTTATGGTCCTTACAAAATTCTCAAGCAAGTAGGGTAGGTGGCTTACCAGCTAGCTCTAAGCTCCATCATGTTTTTCATGTCTCATGCTTAAAGAAGGTGACCGGTAATAAGTTCCAAACTCAAACCAGTCTCCCTGAGTTGGATGAAGAAGGTTCCATTTGGTTGCAACCACAAGGAGTCTTGGACCAACGTGAGCATCGTCTCCATTAGCGCACCATCAAGGCAGTGTTAGTGCAGTGGAAAGATACAACTACTGAAGATGCCACTTGGGAGCTGGCTACCATTCTGCAATAGTTTCCTCATCTAAAGCCTTGAGGACAAGGCTCTTTTGCAAAGGGGAGGGCATGTTAGCGACCTAACCTCCCTAACCCCTCACATAGATAGAATAATATATTTCCATATAATAAAGGTCGACATTAATTAATAAGGCCTATTTAATAAATTGGAAAAATTCAATGTAAGAAGACCTAATAGAAGCTTTCACATCTAGAAATATTTTCCTCTAGAATGATCTTTAGAAGATAGAATTAGTATAAATAAGAGTAGGAGTCATGAGAAGTTTTGTCTTGAGAATTATTGTAATAGAGCGTTTCTCTATTGGAGGTTTCCCACTCAATGAGGCAAGTGAACATTGTTTCCTATCAATACAGGTATTATTTGGTGTCGTGGTTTCATATATTGTGTTGTTTTGTTGTTATTCTCTGCAATATTTCTATTTTTGGCTATTATAATAGATCTGATACCTTACACATCGACATTACCAAGGAAGGAGATGGAATAATCAACAATATCTGTGGAATAGGGCATCACAAAACCATTATTTGATAGGATATTATGAAAGACCAACAACTACAACAAATTGGATAAGTCATAGCAACAACACATGGAATCAAAGGAAAGAAAATTATGCAAAAACTAACTATTGAGGATCAAGACCAAAAAGAATTGAGTATGGATGGATTGATGATAATTGGTGGCAACAAGAAAGTTGGAATATGAGGAAATTATATTACTTTGTTTAATCACATGCAACTGTTATGATCCAATGCCTAAAAAATGATAAGAAATCAATAAATTACAGTCCACTTCGAGGGGGAAATATCCCTTACAATATATCCACTTCAAAACACGATATGAGTTGAGATAAGATGCTCCTAATATTATCTCTCCTTGGTGTATAGAGGAGACAAAGGGTACAATTATAATGAAAGGGTGCGATGAAGGGGTTCAGAGCCTACATACAATTAAAATACGAGAAATGTAATAATTCAATAAGGGGATTAATAAGGGGTTTTATACATAAGATGGGGATTTTTCTAGGGTTAACATGCCCCTCCCCTTCAAACAAGTGTTGTCCTCGGCACTTGACTAACCAAAAATTATTTTGCACGAAGAACTCATCTTCCCATGTTGCCTTCTCCACTATTAGGTTCTTCCATTTGATGAGGTACTCTGTAATTGCTCGACTTCTCAACTGCTTAAATCTTGTTTCAAGGATTGTTTCTGGCTCTATTATGATTTTCCCTTCTTCATTGATATCTGGTAAAATAGTTTGGACTGGAATCTTGTTGTCGATGACCTTCTTTAAGCAAGAAACATGGAAGACTGGATGTACACGTGAATATGGAGGCAACTCCAATTTGTAAGCCATACTTCCAATCCTTTGCAAAACCTTATAGGGGCCATAATATTTGGGTGCTAATTTATTGTCCTTCTTTTTTTGCTTGAGGGAGATTTGTTTGTATGGTTGTAGCCTTAGAAATACCCAATCCCCCACTTCAAATTTCCTTTCACTGCGATGTTGATCTTCTTGTTGTTTCATCCTATTTTGTGCTATAACCAAGTTGTCCTTCAATAGTTCAAGGACCTCTTGTTGGTTCCCTATGTGGTCCTCCACTGCTTGAATCTTTGTATTCCCTTTCAAGGGTGATGCGATGGATGGAGGATGATATCCATAAAGTGCCAGAAATGGGGACATTTTTTTATGAAGTATGGAAGGATATGTTGTACCTCCATTCCACCAAGGGCAATCACTTGACCCATTGTGTCTATTTATTGGATGCAAATCAATGAATATATCCTTCTAGAAATTTATTCACAATCTCATTTTTCCCATCAGATTGAGGGTGGTAAGATGCGCTATGGGCCAATTGTGTACCCAAACAAGAAAATAATCCAGTCCATAAATTTCCAGTGAAAATTAGGTCTCTGTCACTTACAATAATCTTGGGGATTCCATGTAGTTTTTGAATTGTTTCCATGAATGCTACTACTACCATACTTGCTTTAAAAGGATGAGAAAGAGAGTAAAAATGAGCATACTTTATTAGCCGATCCACTACTACCATGATGATAGTCTTTTCTTCGGATTTGGGTAAACCTGCAATAAAATCCATTGAAACTTTTTCCAATGTTGGCTTGGTATAGCTAATGGTTGTAGGAGACTTGGAGTCTTAATTGTCTCTCCCTTATTCTGTTGGTAGACCAAACATTCATACACAAAATTTTGAACATCATTTTGAAGACCTTCCCAGAAAAATCCTTCTTGATCATGTGGTATGTTTTTAAGAATCCTAAATGTCCCCCTATAGGAGAAGTGTGCAATTCCAAAAGAATTTTCGGTTTGAGTTAGGAATTCTTACATAAGTATAGGCGATCTTGATACCATATCAAATCATTCTTCCATACAAAATTATATAATCAACTAGGGTCTTCATGTAGTTGTTGAATGATCTTGCATATATCTTGATCTTGATTCTATTCTCTCTTTGCTTCTTCCACCCAATTAGGCCGCGGGATAGAAATAACACATAGTGAACCTTATGTTTCTTATTCTTTCTTAGAAAGGATCCGCCACAACAATATGTTTTCCATTTTTGTAGATAATTTCAAATTCATAACCCGACATCTTTGTAACCCATTTTTGTTGCTCTTCTGAAGATAATCGTTGCTCCAAGAAGTACTTCAAACTGTCATGATCTGTTTTTACCTTGAAGTGTCTTCCTATTAGGTAGGGGCGCCATGTATGAATTGCATGTAGTATGAACAACATTTATTTTTCATAAATGGGTTTGACTAAGATTTTCCCTTTAAGTTGGCTACTTTCCTTCCTTCCTGCATTAAAATTGCACCAATTCTATGGCCTGAGGCATCACACTCCACAATAAATGTTTTTCTTAAATTCAGGTGTGGCCAAGATGAGAGTTGTACACATAGCCTCCTTAAGTTTCTCAAAATCTTTGGTTGCTTCTTCGGTCCAAGAAAATACTTCATTCTTTAATAATGCCATTAGAGGTGTTGCTATTTGAACATAGTTCTTGACAAACTTGCGGTAATATCCTATCAATCTTAAGAATACTCTAAGTTTCTTCAAGGTTTTGGGAATTGGCCATTCCCCCACATCTTTAATTTTATTAGGGTCCACTTTTACACCTTCATGAGATACAATATGACCCAAATATTCCACTTCTTGAACCCCAAAGACACACTTGGAAAACTTTGCATAAAGTTGTTTCTCTTCCAATAGTTCTAATACTTTGTCAACATGTTGTACATGCTCTTCCAAAAATTTGTTGTAGATTAGTATGTCATCAAAAAATACTAACACAAATTTTCTAAGGGCGGGCTTGAAAATATAATTCATCAAGCTTTGAGATGTGGAAGGTGCATTAGTAAGTCTAAATGGCATAACCAAAAACTCATAATGACCTTCATGTGTTATAAAAGCTATTTTAGGAATGTCTTCCTACCTCATTCTAATTTGATGATATCCCGAACGAAGATCCAACTTAGTAAAAAATTTTGCTCCATGCAATTCATCTAATAATTCATCAGTGACATGGATAGGAAACTTATCTTTGATGGTCATTTTGTTGAGTTGTCTATAATCTGGAAACATACGCCATAAACCATTTTATTTTGTAACCAACACCATTGGTGAAGAGAAAGAACTTTGGCTATGTTGAATGATGCCAACCTCTAACATTTCTTGGATCATGCGCTCAATCTCACTCTTCTATGCATATGGATACCTATAATTCCTAATGTTAGGTGGTACACTTTCTGGTTGCAAGTGAATAACATGATCATGATCTCGATCAGGTGAAAGACCCTTAGGAATTTTGACAAATACCTTGGAATGATTGTTGATAATTTTTTGGAGATTCGATGGAGCAGGGGCTATAGATGTTTGAACATCAAGTGAGCAAAATTGTGCAATTTCACCCTGGTGTCCCTTTTTGAGTAAGTTTTACATGCTTTTAGAGCTTATTACTTTAGAGGGTTTCCCTTGGACTACTCTAAGCTCAATTTCCTTTCCATTTGAGGAAAATCTCATGAAAATATTTTGAAAATCAAAGGCCACTAGTCCTAGTGATTGCAACCATTGAACCCATAATACAACATCATCACCCCCCATTTGGATGGAAATCATGGGGATATCTAGAAAATACTCCCCCATGTTGAGATTAATACTATGACATTTCCCTGAACAATTTATGGTACCTCCATTTGCAATCATTACTTGAAACTCTGGTGCAGGATATACAAAGAAATTGAGATCTTTTGCTAATTTGTAATTGATGAAATTATGGGTGCTACCAGAATCAATCAATACTATTACCTTTTTATTTTTGATGTATCCTTGTATCTTGAGGGTTTGTGGAGTTACCATGTCAGCCAATGCATGGAAATATATTGTTGGAGTAATCTCTTCTAGATTTGGGTCTTTTGAAGGTTCCAATTCTTGATATTCTTCCTCTTCACAGTCTATGTAGAATAATTTCTTCTCATCACATTTATGCCCCTTACTGTACTTGTTGTCACAATTGAAACATAGTCATTTTTATCTTCTTTCATCCATTTGTTGAGGTGTCAACCTTGTTGGTTTAGGTACTCTATCATTTTCCTCTTCATAGTCTATGTAGAATAATTCATTCTCGTCGCATTTATGCCCTTTACTGTACTTGTTATCACAATTGAAACATAGTCCTTTTGCTCTTCTTTCATTCATTTGTTGAGGTGTCAACCTTGTTGGTTGAGGTATGGTTATCTTATGACCCCCAAAACGATCTCTACTTCCAATGTTATACTTGTGTGTAGCCTTATTTTTGGCATGAATAGGAAGAGCATTTTTCATAGCTTCCACAATACTTGTAGGTTGTCTTAAGAAAAGCTCATGTTTAATGACTTCTTTTAATGCACCCATTAAGATTCCAATAAGTGTTCGTCACTTATGTTATCCACCCTTGTGGCCAATACCTGGAATTCAAAATTACAATCTTCAATATCACTTAAGTGTTTGATTCTTGTCAATTGACTGAAGTAGTCTTGTTCCCAAACTTTCCCATATTGTGCTTCTAAGTCTCTTGTAAATAAACCCCAAGTGTAGTGATATAAAGGGGGCTACCTTTTCACTATCCATTGATACCATTGATATGGTTTTATCTCAAAGTTAAAGGTTGCTATGTGAATCATTTTCTTATCATCCATAATATTATGTAGTTTGAAATATTGCTCTATTTGGTTCACCCATGTAAAGACCTTTGCACCATAAAACTTCTTTAATTCAATTTTGGGAAAGTTGAATTTAGGACCCCCATCATAATTAACTCCACTATTAGAGTTAATTCCACTTGAAAATTACTTATTATCAGTAGGTTGTTCAACATGAATACTACCTTTATTTTCATGGGTTCCTGGAATTTTGATATGTCCTTTAGTGGGTCTCTCATCGAGAGCCTGGAAGATTAAGGAAGCCAACGAATTATGCAATTTTTTGCATATTTTCATACATCTTACTTGTCATGTCCTCCATCTCCCTATTCATCTTATTTTCCATTTCATGCATATTTATTTTCATCTCATTCTTATTCTCATTCATCATTTTTTCTATTTCCTCCATCATTTGTTCTCTATTTTCAATGATCTTCATTTCCATCTGGCGATAAATCTCACCTATTTCATATTGAGTCATGGTTGAGATTTCTAGAGGTTTAACTGGTGTTGTCATATTTTTTTGATCCATGTAGAAAAAAAAAATAATACTTCTCTTTTCCCTGTTTATCACAAACTTTGAATCACCAAAAATAGATGTTCCAATAAAACGTTATGCCAATTGCAAGTTACGTACCTTTCAAACCCTTAATTTGGAGTCTTTCCTCTAGGTCGACATTCCTTCTAGTGTATCTCTAAACTTTTGGCCCTCCTGAGTCTAAAATTTCATTTTGTAGTCCTATGATATGTCCTCTCTTCAATGCCACAGTTCTGATCAAAATTGGATGTTCCAAGTGGAATTTATGGTAACTTCCCCACACCTTGTTGATTTTTGGACTTTCCAGGAGAGTGAACTTTTACAACGTTCCCCGTGCAGAATATTTGATATATGATTCTGAAAATTGTACCAAAAATACTACAAACTGTCCTAGTTCCAATGAAACTGGTCTCATGCAATTTGGATCCTCGGTGAAGAATAAATGCCTATTTTACCTGGAACACCTGTTTGAGATTAGTTAATAGGACTAGTCAGATACCCTATCTTCCACATGGTGTATCTCCAAAAGTATGAGGACCCAGAAGGGAATTTTTTTACCATAGATGCCTTGATATTTATTCTTAATAACCTCTGATTTTCATTGTCTGAATCATCCTAGAAACAAATTTATATTGAAAATGATAATATTACTTTCTTGGAGAAGAAAAACCCTAGTATCAATGAGCTCTGATACCAAATGTTATGATCCAATGCCTAAAAAATGATAAGAAATCAATAAATTATAGTCCACTTCGAGGGGGAAACCTCCTTTACAATATATCCACTTTAGAAAACAATATGAGTTGAGATAAAATGCTCCTAAGACTAACTCTCCTTGGTGTATATATAGGAGACAAAGGGTACAATTATAATGAAAGGGTGCAATGAAGGGGTTTAAAGCCTACATACAATTACAATACAAGAAATGTAATAATTCAATAAGGGGCTTAATATGGGGTTTTATACATAACATGGGGCTTTGTCTAGGGCTTAACAACAACACCCTTAATTGCAAAGCTTTGAGGACAAATATTTATGAAGGAGGGTACTATGATATGACCCCAAGGGGGCATATATAGGGATAAATGTATATGATATGAGCTCAAAGGGGGCATATATGGTGTTAATTTTATATTTAATGGGGTAAATGTATATGATATAGTGGTCAACCTAATAAAGGGGCCACATGTGCAATGTGTGAATAGTTATATATAGAGATCAAGTAGTCATTGTTGAGGGACATGTGATTTGGAAGTACAGATGTATTTATATATTTGGAGGAGGTTCTCCTATTCTTTAAGGATTTATTGTGTAACTCATCTCTCTTATATATCTTTGAGTCATGCTCCATGCTCACATTTGGTGTACATGGTGTGTACTCTAGTTTCTTGTGACATTTTAAAGTTTTGGTACACAACACACACCTAACTAATAAGTGTGTTGGAAAAGGATGGCATGCACTTGAAAAATCATGTCATAAGTAAACATACATCAACATTACTACTTGACCTTTACTATTACATGGAGTAACATATACATGAACCATAGAATTGAAATGTTTGGGACTCCTAATGATCCAATGCTTCTCTACTTTCTTAATTGAAATAATGATCCATTATCTACTCATCCAAAAACAACTTTGGCTTCAAAGTACTGAATATAATAACATCACATGTTGACAATGATGTTGTAAGATTTAAAATTATTTCATAGAAAGTTATATTAAGGAGGAAACCCAATGGTAGAAATGAAATGCTTAATTTTCATTGTATCACATGGAACCTTCCATGTATTAACATTATCTTTATCATCATATATGCAACATCCCACTCTTGCAAGCACATGTTATCAACTTATTCTTTGAGGACACTTGCGTGCAAGTGATCCGGTTATAGTACATGGTTATTTGTTCCGCTTATGGATTTTTATTATGATGTTGATGGTTGTGATTTAATGTTATTTGATATATATGTATTGACAGATGCTATTGACGAGTTTTCCCTGAGTGTACAACACACTTGACAGATTGTGGATGTCATTGGCATCAATGAACCCCCTTGGACTCCGGATTGAGTCAGGGAGTGGATTGTATTGGTTTGAGTATATCATTTATGCATATGTGACATTTGATTCATTATAGTTTGATTTTGAATATATATCATTGACAATGTTTCGTCTATGGATGCAAGCTGACGAATGCTTGCTAATCTGACTCACATAAGGAGTAAAGGGGCCATGCACATAAACCAGATATCGAGGGAGAGGTGTGGCAACGTCCCTGTCACAACCTACTAGCACTCCTGTTGTGGCTCGAATTGTAGGTTAACGATTACCAAGTTTGAGAGGTCCACGATGTCGTGAGGGCAGACTGAGATAGTCGTTCATGAAGATTTTTAAGGGGCACGCAATAAAGAAAAGTCCTTATTCCTTAGAAGCCCTTAGTCTCTCACAAGGTCTCCCAAATGGAGTGTTGAATCCAAGGGTTGGACAGCTACCAAAACTAGTCAAAAGGCGAGTGACACCCTTGGAGCATAGAGTGTGTCTTGAAGGGCACGTTGCGTAAATAAAACTTGGGTCAATGAATCTAGGTGGCCTAGAAAACCTTGAAAGAATAATAATTAAACCTTAAAAAAATATTTCAGCCTTGCCTGATTTAATTACTTAATTAAAGAATGAAGTTAATAATTGTAAATCTCAAATGAAAGTCTAAGCCTATTCAAAAAAGGGAAATTAAGCCTAAGTCTAAGCTTTGTAAGAAGACTAAGACTAAATTATAAATTAAATTAAAAAGGAATGAAGTAAATCAAGTTAAGAATTAAGAAAAGGTGAAATATATCTAAAGATTGATATAAGGCACAAGTGTGCAAGAAAATATTAAAAGGGAGTTTTAAAATAAGAAAGAAATAAAGATGAGAGAATAAGGTATGTATAGAAAGGAATCTAGAGTCTAGCTACCACTAGTTTAACTAGAAGAAGACTCCTATTTTAACTCAACTCAGATTTAGTAAGGCATCAATCATTAAATAAGAATATGGGGAATAAAGAGACAACTAGAAGTGATTTAAGGAGCACTTTTGGGAAATGTGTGGGAAATTGACTTTTAATTAATACTTGTGCAACTTGGGGGAGAGGGTGAAAAGTGTGAGGAGGAATAATTATAAATAAATTAATTAAAAAGCTAAGTATTTGTGCAAGTGGGGAGGTGTCAGTGAGAAAATTCTTATAAAGCAAATAGTCAAGATGGGAAAGGGACCACACTGGTTATTGGTAAAGTTATGTTGTCGAATTATTTTTGACTGGTTTTATTTGTGAGAGTTGGGATACCCATCTTGAGAGAGAGTGGTGGCTCTACCTTGCGAGGCAAGCTGAGAGCTAGAGGATTTCTGGTTTTGTGTGCGTGGCCCCTTTGCGGCTCGGGGGGCTAAGGGGAAGAAGAGTACCCCTAGTGTTGGCTGGGAGGTACAAGTGAAGTCTCAACGATTAGCAAGCGGGAGGTTGGAAGGAACGCCAGTTGCTGAAGATCATCTCCAGACCCATCTTCACCATCAGTTACAATATTTTATGGAATTTGTAATTGCATTGGATTTAAATTGTATAATAAAGTTTTTATAAATTGTTGTGGGCTGTGTTGAATCTTGAATTTGTATAGACCAACTCCTTGAGGGCTATATAAAAAATGAAAGTGAATTTGTATTCATTGTCGTTGTGAGTTTCTGCTAAGGAATCAAATTTTTCTTAATTATGGTGCCTTTATTTTTAATCCGGTTAGGTTACTTGTGCTTGCTATTTTTTGAATTTTCCAAGGAATGCACTAAAATAAACTGACAATCGATAGGTGATATATATATACAAAATTTCATTTCCTTGATCAATGCATGGAGTTGCATATCCGAGTCTGGTTATTTCGTCTTGTTGATTTTTCTCCAACGATTATGTAGATTGCTTCCTCTGTGTAAAATAGTTGAATTTCCTTTGGAACAAAAATTCCATGGGACTCAACTTTGATTGACTCCGTCATTTCTCTATGTGATTAACTTATTAAGTTGTTCCTTCCAAAAAGAAACCCCACTTCATATGGGTATCCGCTGTTAGATCTTGCAGTATTTCTCCCAAATCTCTTTTGCGCCCTTCTCATCACTCAATCCAATGATAGATTTCAGGTTATGCTTAGTGTACCCTTCTCTGAACTCAATCCCATGAAAAATTTCAGGCTATGCTTAGTGCGTCCTTCTAAGAACTCAATCCCATGACAAATTTTGGGATTTTCTTAGTGCACCCTTCTCAGAACTCAATCCAACGACAGATTTCGGGCTTTGCTTAGTGCACCCTTCTCATAACTCAATCCAATGACTATTCTTACCATCACAAATTCCTTTAACTGCTTAGACATCGCGATCAATTAGTTTCTATCGTTCCGTCTGTTCAAACACTACGAATCATTAGTTAATTTAGGTGAGCAATTCAAATACCATTACTTCAATGGAGCTGAGCGTGACAATTGGTTTCCCGGTAAAAGTAATGTTCTGGCAGGATTTTACATGGTCTTGCTTCTCTGTGACTGTAGTGGAGGTCTATAAACCTGAGAAGTTAAAAGAACGTTGTAGAAGAATATTGGCACCTAACTTTATTCCTGCATAGAATTTCAAACCACATCTATCTTCCACACTTTCATTGGTAGTTGAACTCGTTTCCTCTCCCTTATAGTGTGGCTGTCAGGGAATTACATTGGCACCTGCAGTTCGTTTAAATGACTGCTCTTCCTCATCACAAATTTCCTTAATTGACTATCAGCGAATTTCACTAGCCCCTTGGAAATCGTTCAATGTCTGCCAATGATTTTGTTTGCTCCAACAAATTGAAAATACCTCCCTGTAGCAATTCTCTTTGTCCAAGATTTGTATTTTTCCTGCCAACGATTTCAATGGCACTTGCAATTCCTTAAATGATTGCCAACAAATTCAATGGCACCTACAATTCCCTAAATGACTACCAACGATTTCAATGGCACTTGCAAGTCTTTAAATGATTTCCAACGATTACAATGGCACTTGCAATATTTAAAGGCTAAATTTCCTTCTGCGTGGCGCAAAACTAGAAGTTGTCGCTTGAGTTTCCATTTTTGTCTGGCTTCTAACAACTGATAATGGATTGACAAATTCTCCCTCCAACTATTTAAAGAAACCCGTGATCTTATCTTAATTTGTGTGATCACTCTAGTGGCAATGCCTTCTACTATCCACAGGCGTGATATAAATTATGAACTCTTACTCTAAATTGACTAAGAACATGATACAAATAAGGTAACCATGATAACAATGTAATAGATTTTTACTATTTATATTCAACAACATTCTTTAATCTAAGATAAGGGTAAATTCTTATCTCCAGTCTAAATAAGTATCTTTGGAAGAGGAATATCTATTATAGGCATCGTGGATTAAACCACTATTGAAATCCCTAAAGCACCACTTATGGAATACATATTATATAATATTTAAGGCCAACCAACACTCTAAATCTAAGATAAAGGTCAAATCTTAATTAAATTAATAAAGTGATTGATGAGAAAAATACCTTTGATATTCCATGGATAAACCTATAATTGGTGTTCTTAAAAGTACCACATAACATAAATTATATGAGAATGATGTCTTAGTATCTTGTAATTGATAATTATAACACATGTTAGGGTTGCTTACTTAATTTTGATGTATAAATTAGTTAAATAGAATAGACTTTCCATTATGATAATGATTCATTTTAGAATTTGTATTATTGTTAGTATACATAATGCGTCTTGCACATTTAGTATTCTTAAAGAGTTGCACAACTCCTAAGGAGGGAGAATTCAAGTATGCCTTTTTCTTCGCTACACAAGCATCACATATAATTATAATATGTCATCATATTTGGTTAACAAAATGGTGTAACTTGCTCAAGAGAGCCTTACTCCATTTTATGGGTAATTTGGTTTATCATATGAATTAATAAGAGTAATTTTGCATTTGAGGGATATAAAGTAGTTCGTTTAGACGCCATTACTTTTTGTGTATTTTAACTTTATTTGTATAGGACGAGTTATGACTTTTTGGTAAAATTTTAGTTCTAAGGTGTGTATGTATTATTTTGTCACTCGATGATTTAATTATTGTATTGAATTTATTGCGCATGTAGATATTACAATGTTATGGTTTAGTACTTCAGTAATTGCTTTAATGATCATTAATCATAGTAGATTGCACTTTGTATCTAATGAATATATGAAAGGTATTGTGGTGGACCGAGTCATGAATATAGGAGTATGGCTATGGGTAAGGGAATTAGACACCTCCTTTTTCCTCAGAACAATCGCCAGTCCTGAGACCTTGAGTGGTCATAATCAATCGGATGAATCCTAGACTTGAGCGTTGCTTATGGGTCTTGGAGGTCCTAACCATGCAGGATAGGATCGGCGGGTAGTTCCTTTAATATTCAATGACATGGTTGATCATTATTAGTATTTTCTTTAGTTGATAGTGATGTGTTGAATTGCGTCGCTATTATGTTTATGTGTTGATCATGTGTCGCTATTAATTATGTTAATGCGTTGATTTGTGTTGTTAATAATTATAATGATGTGTTGTTGGAGATGCTATTAATTATGTTGTGACGATTTGAATTTCCTAATGCGAAAAAAAATATTTACCTTTCTTACATCGCTATTCGTTGTCATAATGGAGGGATCATTATATATGGTATCAGAGCGGGTTCAACCCTGCGACTATGGATCATTATACCTTCCACTATATTAAACATTTGATTAATAACATTATCGCTAATTAAAATTTGAAATTGTCCATGCGGGTAATCATGGTTAGAGGATGCCGAGGAGGTGGATGACGAGGTGCTAGCGGAGGAGGTGCGACACCTCTAGCAACATCCATGCTAGAGGGGTCTAACCCCCAAGGAGAAGAACAAGTCATTGGGCAAGAGTAGGTTGTTGTGGGGGATGTGGTTGGTTAGATGAGGTCCTTTCAGAGAATGTCAGAAGCCTAAATTAACCGACTAGATAGAAATGAGGTCAGAGCATTTGTACCCAATGAGGGTTCACAACGCGCTCCTGTTGGCAGTGGTAGCATTCACAAAGAACTCAAGAAGGTGAAGTTTTCCGAGTTCATGGGTGCCACAGACATCTCAGCTACTGAGGCATGGTTGGAGAACATGGTGATGTGATTTGAACTTCGTGACTGCACCTCCAACATGAAAGTCTGCATGGCGGTCTTTCAGCTGAAGGGAAGTGCTCTTCTATGGTGGAAGATGCTCTTGCCTCAACTAAACATGGCCGTCGAAGACGTGTCATGGGAACTGTTCAAGGAACGGTTCTGGGAGAGGTATTTATCAGAGTAATTCATTGAGCACCAACTCAATGAGTTCAACGCCTTACGATAGGGTGGTTGTATGGTGCCAGAGTAAGAGGCCATATTTATGGAGCTACTTCAGTATGCTCCACATCTGAACACGGAGAAGCTAAAGGTCAACAAGTTTGTTTTGAGCCTTAACTTCAACATTCGTGCTAAGGTGAGGATCCTAATGCCTCAAACACTGCACAATGCAGTCCAAAAGGTCCTCATAGCTGAGGAAGAGTTGACCAAAGGAGGTCAGGGCAAGAATCCTGCAAGACCGATTGGACAGACGACATCATGTGCACAACACCTTCATACACCAGCCAGATAGACCTCAGGGTATCGAGATACATCGAGAGGACCCATGTTCATGACACCACGATGATTGAATCCTCAGCAGAGGACTCCCTACAAAGGACCACCACATCAACAATAACATCGCTCGCAACAACAACAGTTTAGGCTTGTTCAACATAACATACCAGGGTCTCAGGATGGTAGGCCAACAACTTCTACTTCGGGGACCAGGAGTACTAGACCGAAGACCATATGTTGGACATGTGGAGAGCCATATTACCAGCGAGACTGTCCAGTTGAGAAGGCCAGAGCGGCCGGGTCAACATGACACACTACAGTTGGAGATTTGGGCAAGGCCCATAAGATTCATGCAACGGTGAATAACTGCCAGGCTGAGCACCCGTCCAATGTGCTCGAGACATCAGGTACAATTGCCAACAAAAAATTTAGTATTTTGATAGATCCAGGTGCTACATAGAGCTTTATTTCTAGTGCAACACTAAAAATAATTAAGGTAAAGGCACTCGAACAGGACAAGTTTAGATACATATAAATACATTGGAGGAAGGGTTACAGACTATAACATTAACTTGGGAGATTTTGTAACGAAGGCCAACTTATATGTCACAATTTTAGGATGTTATGACATAGTGATCAGTATGGACTGGTTGGAATCACATGATGTGATACTCAACTATAAGTCAAAATGGTTAAGTTTGACCGATGATGGGGGACAAAGAAGAGTGATTGTAGGAAGAAACCAGGGAGTGTCCTTGAGGGTCATTTCTTCCCTACAGCTACAAAAGAGCATGCGCAAGGGATGTAATTTATATGCAATCTTAGCGCTAAATGACAAGGGAAAGGTGAAAGGATTAGAAAAAATTCCGGTAGTATGAGAGTTTTCTGACGTGTTTCTGGAAGAGTTACCAGGTTTGCCACCCGAAAGAGAGTTGGAGTTTACAATCGACTTGAAACCTGAAACTAAATCAATAGCAAGAACGCCTTATTGGATGTCAATGCTTAAGTTACAGGAGTTGAAAATTCAATTGAAGGAGTTGTTGGACTTGGGACTTATACATCCAAGTGTGTCACCTTTGGGTGCGCCTATTATTTTCATAAGAAAGAAGGATGGGTCGTGCAAACTTTGTATTGACTACGATCAAGAACCAATAACCGTTGTGAAGAATAGACGATTTGTTTGATTAGATGAAATGCACGACAATGTTTTCAAAGATCGACTTGAGATCAGAATATCGCCAGTTATGAATTGATGAGGAAGATATTCCTAAGACCGCATTCAAGAAGAGGTTCAAAGATTATGATTTTACAATTTTACCATTTGGACTAACGCCCCAGGGGTATTCATGAATTTGATGAATGGGGTGTTCTGCGAATACTTGGAAGAGTTTGTTCAAGTATTCATTGATGACATACTGATATATTCTCAGATGAAAGAAGAACATGATGAACATTTAAGCTTGGTACTACAGTGTTTACGAGAAAACAAATTATACGGGAAATTGTCGAAATGTTCTTTTTACCAATCAAAGATTCATTACTTAGGGCATGTTATATACGGTGAAGGAATTGCGGTGGATACAACAAAAGTAGAAGCGATTATGGAATGGAATTCATTGACAAACCTATCAGAAGTATGCAACTTTATGGGTTTAACAGGATATTAACGACAGTTTGTCAAAGGTTTTTCAAAGATAGCAAATCCGATCACAGAATTGCAGAAGAAAAACAATAAGTTTATATGGAGCGAGAAATGCGTGGAAGAATTTCAAAGGCTCAAGGAGTTGTCGACGACAACATCAATATTGAAAGTCCCCGACATGGACAAGGAATTCTTGGTATGCACGGACGCATCCAAGGAAGGTTTAGGTAGAGTATTGATGTAAGATGGTCGAGTGATCGCTTACATCTCAAGGAAATTAAGAAGGCATGAGGAGAACTACACAACACATGATTTAGTGTTATTGGCCATTGTGTGCCATGAGAGTTTGGAGACACTGTCTGATTGGATGAAAATTCAAACTAAAGACAGATCACTATGGAATACAACATATATTTACACAGAGCGACTTGAACGCGTGACATAGGCGTTGGTCAGAATTACTTAGCGAATATGATTTCGATATTACCTACATCAAATGAATGATGAATAGAGTGGAAGATGCGTTGAGTCGAAGACCACACATATTTTCGGTAATACCTCTTTAGACGAATCTTCAAGAAAAGATTCTAACTATATAGATCGACGATGACTGGTATAAAGAGGTTAAGGAAAATATTGGACAAGTGACCGTGATGGTACCAAAGTTTGAAGGTTATACATTGGACAATGACAAATTGATGAGGTATAATAACAAGATTTACGTACCGCCTAACGAGGAATTAAGAAGTTTGATCTTAAGTGAATTTCATAGAGCCATGTACATGGCTCATCCAGGAGTCACAAAAATTAGGGTAGACGTTAAGCCTCTATTCTTCTAGAAAGGAATGAAAGTAGACATAGTTAGTTACGTAGTGAGGTGTCTAGAATGTCAGCAAGTAAAAGCTGAACATAGACATCTGACAGGATTACTACAACCACATGTTATTCCAGAATCGAAATGGGAGGTTATTTCGATGGAATTTATAGTTGGATTGCCACTGACAGTAAGGAGACACAACTTGATTTTCGTGGTGGTTGACACTCTGAAAAAGAGTGCACATTTTATTCTTGTGTGCATGACCTATCAGGTGCCAGACATAGCTAATTTTTTTTTTTTTCGCGAGATTGTGAGATTACATGGGGTACCGAAAAGGATCATATCTGATTGAGGATTGGTGTTTACAGGATGATTTTGGACCAGTTTCTAGGACGCTTTGGGAACACAATTGATCTTTAGTACTACATATCACCCTGAGACAGATGGGCATACATAAAGAATGAACCAAATTTTGGAATATATGTTGCGTATTTATGTAATGGACCAACAAAAGCGTTGGGAAGAGTTCTTGCCACTGATAGAATTTGCATATTATAACAACTATCAAACTACCATTAAGATGGCACCATTTGAGTTCCTTTATAGGAAACCGTGTCAGACGCTGTTGAGCTAGGATCGACTTGAGGATAGGGTCCTAGTGGGACCAGAAGTAATCCAAGAAATGGAAGAACAAATGCAAATGATAAGACAAAGGATTAAAGAAGCACAAGATCGACATAAAAGTTATATTGATGCGCATCACGTTGACCACAATTATGAAGTTGGCGACCGAGGTTTCTTGCGGGTGAAATCGCACAAGAGTTCGATTAAGTTTAGAAAGGGTGTTAAATTATCTCCTATGTTTGTGGTACCTTTCAAAGTTGTGGAAAGGAAAGGATCCGTGGCCTATTGACTAGTCTTGCCTAATTCTTTGAGGCATATGCACGATGTTTTTCATGTATTTGTTTTGAGACATTATGTTAGTGATCCTATACATGTGATTGACGTGAGTAATTTGTAGGTGTCAGATGAGGGTGCACTCACGATGGAGCCAATCCACATTTTGGACCATCATATTCGACAACTACGATGTCAAAAAGTCGATCAGGTCAAGGTCCAGTGGGACAATTATAGTCCACACTCGACTACCTGGGAGGACACATATGATATGCATCAACAATTTCCTTACTTGTTTGATAGATTAGACATATAGATCCCGTTAGATACTTTTATTACTATATTTTATATACTATACAACTTCAGGACACAGTTTAAAATAAGAGGGGGTGTATGAAACATCCCTCTCTTGCGATCACATGTTATTGACTTATTCTTTGAGGACACTTGCATGCAAGTGGTCCAGTTATAATACATGGTTATTTGTTCCACTTATGGATTTTTAAGATGATGTTGATGTTTGTGATTTAATGTTATTTGATATATATGTATTGAGAGATGCTATTGTCGAGTTTTCCTTGAGTGTGCAGGACCCTTGACAGATTGTGGATGCCGATGGCATCAATGGACCTCCTTGGACTCTGTATTGAGTCAGGGAGTGGATTGTATTGGTTTGAGTATTTCATTTATGCATATGTGACATCTGATTGATTATAGTATGATTTTGTATATGGATCATTGAAAGTGTTTCATCGATGGATGCAGGCTGACGAATGCTTGCTAATTTGACTCACATAAGGAGTAAAGGGGCCATGAAAATAAACTAGATATTGAGGGAGAGGTGTGGCAACATCCCTATCACAACCTAATAGCACTCCTGTCATGGCTCAAATTGTAGGTTAACGATTACCTAGTTCGAGAGGTCCATGACGACATGAGGGCGGACTGAGATAGTTGCTCACGAAGATTTCTAAGGGGCACACAATAAGGAAAAGTCCTTATTCCTTAGAAGCCTTTAGTCTCTCACAAGGTCACCCAAATGGAGTGTTGACTCCAAGGGTTGGACAACTACCAAAACCAGTCAAAAGGCGAGTGGAACCCTTGGAGCACAGAGTGTGTCTTGAAGGGCACGTCACGTAAATAAAACTTGGGTCAATGAATCTAGGTGGTCTAGAAAACCTTGAAAGAATAATAATTAAACCTTAAAAAAATCTTTCGGCCTTGCCAGATTTAGTTAATTAATTGAAAAATAAAGTTAATAATTGTAAATCCCAAATGAAAGTCTAAGCCTATTCAAAAAAGGGAAATTAATCCTAAGTCTAAGCTTTGTAAGAAGACTAAAACTAAATTGTAAATTAAATTAAAAAGGAATGAAGTAAATCAAGTTAATAATTAAGAAAAGGTGAAATATATCTAAAGATTGATATAAGGCACATGTGTGCAATAAAATATTAAAAGGGAGTTTTAAAATAAGAAAGAAATAAAGATGAGAGAATAGGGTGTCCATAGAAAGGAATCTAGAGTCTAGCTACCACTAGTTTAACTAGAAGAAGACTCCTATTTTAACTCAACTTAGATTTAGTAAGGCATCAATCATTAAATGAGAATATGGGGAATAAAGAGACAACTAGAAGTGATTTAAGGAGCGCATTTGGGAAATGTGTCGAAATTGACTTTTAATTAAAATAAAATATGGAATTACTTGTGCAACGTGGGGGAGAGGGTGACAAGTGCGAGGAGGAATAATTCTAAATTAATTAATTAAAAAGATAACTATTTGTGCAAGTGGGGAGGTGTCAGTGAGAAAATTCCTATAAAGAAAATGGTCAAGATGGGGAAGGGATCACACTGGTTATTGGTAAAGTTATGCCGTCGAATTATTTTTGACTGGTTTTACTTGTGAGAGTTGGAATACCCATCTTGAAAGAGAGTGGTGGCTCTACCTTGCGAGGCAAGCTGGGAGCTAGAGAATTTCTGGTTTTGTATGCATGACCCCTTTGCGGCTTGGGGAGCTAAGGGGGAAGAAGAGTACCCCTAGCATTGGCTGGGAGGTACCAGTGAAGTCTCCACTATTAGCAAGTGGGAGGTCGGAAGGAACGCCAGTTGCCTAAGATCATCTCGAGGCTCATCTTCGTTGTCGATTACAATGTTTTATGGAATTTGTAATTGCATTAGATTTAAATTGTATACTCAAGTTTTTATAAACTGATGTGGACTGTGTTGAATCTTGAATTTGTATAGAACAACTCCTTGAGGGCTATATAAAAAATGAAAGTGATTGTATTCATTGTCATTGTGAGTTTCTGCTAAGGAATCAATTTTTTCTTAATTATGGTGCCTTTATTTTTAATTTGGTTAGGTTCCTTGTGCTCGTTGTTATTTGAATTCTCCAAGGAATGCGCCAAAATAAACTGACAACCGATAGCCGATAGATATATATAGAATTCCATTTCCTTGATCGATGCATGGAGTTGCATATTCGAACTTGGTTATTTCGTCTTGTTGATTTTTCTCCAACGATTACAAAGATTTCTTCCTTTGTGTAAAATGGTCGATTTTCCTTCGGAATAATAATTCCATGTGACTCAACTTCAATAGACTCTGTCATTTCTCTGTGTGATTAACTGATTAAGTTGTTCCTTCCAAAAAGAAACCCCACTTCGTATGGGTATCCATTGCTAGATCTTGCAGTATTTCTCCCAGATCTCTTTTGCACCCTTCTCATCACTCAATCCAATGACAGATTTCGGGCTATGCTTAGTGCGCCCTTCTAAAAAATCAATCCCATGCCAGATTTTAGGCTATGCTTAGTGCGCCCTTCTTAGAAATCAATTCCATGACAAATTTCGGGCTTTTCTTAGTGCGCCATTCTCATAACTCAATCCAATGACAGATTTCGGGCTTTGCTTAGTGCGCCCTTCTCAGAACTCAATCCAATGACTCTTCTTACCATCATGAATTCCTTTAACTACTTAGAGAGTGCAATCAATTAGTTTCTACCGTTCCGTCTATTCACGTGCTACGGGTCATCAGTTAATTCAGGTGAGTGATTCAAATACCATTACTTCAATGGAGCTAAGCATGACAATTGGTTCCCCGGTAAAAGTAATTTCCTGGAAAGATTTTACATGGTCTTGCTTCTCTGTGACTGTAGTGGAGCTATGTAAACCTGAGGAGTTAAAAGAACGCCGTAGAAGAAGATTGGTACCTAACTTTAGTCCATCATAGAATTTCGAACCACATCTATCTCCCACACTTTTGTTGGTATATGCACTTGTTTCCTCTCTCTTGTAGTGTGATTGTTTGTGAATTACATTGGCACCTGCAATTCGTTTAAATGACTGCTCTTCCCCATCACGAATTTCCTTAATTGACTATCAACGAATTTCAGTGTCCCCTTGAAAATCGTTCAATGACTGCTAATGATTTTGTTTCCTCCAACAAGTTGAAAAGACCTATGTGTAGCGATTCTCTTCGTCCACCATTTATATTTTCCTCCTAGCGATTTCAATGGCACTTGCAATTCCTTAAATGACCGCTAGCGAGTTCAATGGCACCTGCAATTCCCTAAATGACTGCCAATGATTTCAATGGCACTTGCAAGTCTTTAAATGACTACCAACGATTACAATGACACTTGCAATCCTTAAAGGTTAAATTTCCTTCTGCGTGGCGCAAAAATGGAAGTCGTCGCTTGAGTTTCCATTTTTGTCTGGCTTCTAACAACAGATAATGGATTGACAAATTCTCGTTCCAACTGTTTAAAGAAAAAGAAACCCGTGATATTATATTAGTTTGTGTGATCACTCTAGTGGCAATGCCTTCAATTATCCATAAGCATGATGTAAATTATGAACTCTTACTCTAAATTGACTAAGAACGTGATACAGATGAGGTAACCATGATAACAATGTAATGGATTTTTACTTTTTATGTTCAACAACATTCTTTAATCTAAGATAAGGGTAAATTCTTATCTCCACTCTAAATAAGTATCTTTGGAAGAGGACTATGTATTATAGTCATCCTGGATTAAACCAACATTGAAATCCCTAAAGTCTTTAATATAAGATAAGGGTAAATTCTTATCTCCACTCTAAATAAGTATCTTTGGAAGAGGACTATCTATTATAGTCATCCTGTATTAAACCAACATTGAAATCCCTAAAGCATTCCTGTATATAATATGGAATACATATTATATAATATTTAGGCCAACCAACACTCTAAATCTAAGATAAAGGTCAAATCTCAATTAAATTAATAAAGTGATTAATGAGAAAAATACCTTTGGTATTCCATGGATAAACCTATAATTAGTGTTCTTAAAAGTACCACATAACATAAATTATATGAGAATGATGTCTTAGTATCTTGTAATTGATAATTATAACACATGTTAGGGTTGCTTCCTTAAATTTGATGTATAAATTAGTTAAATATAATAGACTTTCCATTCTAATAATTTATGATAATGATTCATTTTAGCATTTGTATTATTGTTAGTATATATAATGCATCTTGTACATTTAGTATTCTTAAAGAGTTGTACAATTTCGAAAAAGGGAGAATTCAAGTATGCCTTTTTCTTCGCTACATAAGCATCACATCGAATTATAATATGTTATCATATCTGGTTAACAAAATGGTGTAACTTGCTCAAGAGAGCTTTACTCCATTTTATGGGTAATTTGGTTTATCATCTAAATTAATAAGAGTAATTGTGCATTTGAGGGATATAAAGTAGTTCGTTTAGACGCCATTACTTTTTGCGTATTTTAACTTTATTTGTATAGGACGAGTTAGGAATTTTTGGTAAAATTTTAGTTCTAAGGTGCATATGTATTATTTTGTTACTCGATGATTTAATTATTGTATTGAATTCATTGTGCATGTAGTTATTACAATGTTGTGGTTTAGTACTTGAGTAATTGCTTTAATGATCGTTAATCATAGTAGATTGCACTATGTATCTAATGAATATATGAAGGGTATTGTGGTGGACCGAGTCATGAATATAGGAGTATGGCTATGGGCAAGAGAATTAGACACCTCCTTGTTCCTGAGAACAGTGGCTAGTTGTGAGACCTTGAGTGGTCAAAATCAATCGGATGAATCCTGGACTTGAGTGTTGCTTATGTGTCTTGGAGGTCCTAACCATGCAGAATAGGATGGGCGGGTAGTTCCTTTAATATTCAGTGACATGGTTGATCATTATTAGTATTTGCTTTAGTTGATAGTGATGTGTTGAATTGCATCGCTATTATGTTTATGTGTTGATCACGTGTCGCTATTAATTATGTTAATGCGTTGATTTGTGTCTTTAATAATTATAAGGATGTGTCGTTGGAGATGCTATTAATTCTATTGTGACTATTTTAATTTCCTAATGAGAAAAAAATAAGTTTACCTTTTGTACATCACTATTCGTTGTCACAATGGAGGGATCATTACATATGGTATCGTAGCGGGTTCAACCCTGCGATTGTGGATCTCTACACCTTCCACTGTATTAAACATTTGATTAATAACATTATTGCTAATTAAAATTTGAAATTGTCCATGCAGGTAATCATAGTTAGAGGACGCCGAGGAGGTAGGCAACATGGTTCTAGGGGAGGAGGTGCGACTCCTCCAGTAACATCTGCACCAGAGGGGTCTAACCCCCAAGGAGAAGAACAAGTCATTGGGCATGAGCAGGTTGCTGTGGGGGATGTGGTTGGTTTGATGAGGTCCTTTCAGAGGATGTCATAGGCCTTGATTGAATGACTAGATAGAGATGAGGCCAGAGCATCTGTACCTAATGAGGGTTCACAACATGCTCCAACAGGGAGTGGTAGAATTCACAGAGAACTCGAGAAGGTGAAGTTTCTCGAGTTTATGGGTGCCACAGACATCTTAGCCACCGAGGCATGGTTGGAGAACATGGCGATGTGATTTGCACTTCATGACTACACCTCCAACATGAAAGTGCGCATGGCGGTATTTCAACGGAAGGGAAGTTCTCTTCTATGGTGGAAGAGACACTCCTGCCTCAACTAAACATGGTCGTCGAAGACGTGTCATGAGAACTATTTAAGGAACGATTCCATGAGAGGTATTTATCAGAGGAATTCATTGAGTTCCATCTAAATGGGTTCAACACCTTACGATAGAGTGGTCATATGGTGGAGTATGAGGCCAGATTTATGGAGCTACTTCGGTATGCTCCACATCTGAACATGAAGAAGCTAAAGGTCAACAAGTTTGTGTTCAACCTTAATATCAACATTAGTGATAAGGTGAGGATCCTAATGCCCCAGAAATTGCATGATGCAGTACAGAAGACCCTCATAGTTGAGGAAGAGCTGACCAGTGGAGGTCAGGGCAGGACTCCTGCAAGACCGACTGGACAAACGACATCAGGTGCGCAACAACATCAAACACCAGCTAGACATACCTTAGGGTATTGAGATACATCGAGAGGACCCATGTTCATGACACCACGATGATCGAATCCCTACCAAAGGACTCCCTACAGAGGATCACCGCATCAATAGCAGCGTCGCCCGCAACAACAACAGTTTAGGCCTATTCAGCAGAACAGACTAGGGTCTAAGGCTGGTAGGATAGCATATTCTACTTCGAGGACTAGGAGTATTGGATCAAAGACTTGATTTTGGACATGTGGAGAGCCCCATTACCAACAAAACTATCCGATTGAGAAGGCCAGAGCGGTCGGGTCAACAAGACACACTACAGTTGGAGATTTGGGCAAGGCCCACATGATTCATGCTGATCCGGATTTCATGAGAAGAACGAAATGAATACAAATGATTAAAATATGACTAACACAAAATAATAGAGATACAATAAAACTGGTTTTATATTCAATAAGGAAATAAGATGAAACTGTAAAATGCAACGAAAAACAAGCTTGTTGGAATGGTGGCGGCTTATCTCTGAGAAGAGAAGCAACGACTGCGCTCATTCGCAAGAAGATGATTACAATGAGGCTCTGAAGGAATTTTTACAATAAACAGGAATGTCAAAGACCCTAGAAATCCAAAAACCTAACCCTAGGAGATGAAGCACCAAAAGTCACGTGGGCCCCGTTTGGGTAAGTTAGTACATCAATTTCCCGGGGTTGTAACTTTTGCATACGATCTCTGTTTTAGGCGCACGATAGCCCGTTGGAAAGGTATCGTCGAGGAGATTCATTTTGGAGGATCAATTAGAGCCTTTGTCTATAATTGAGAAGCTTGATCCCAAAAAACCTTCATTTAGGCCCTCAAAATGGCCCTGTAAGTTAAAAACCGCTAAAAATAGTAAATTGCCTGAAAACTGTTTTAAGAGAGTTGGAAAAGGTGGGTGGCCACTGATATCCACTTGGATCACATGCAACAATTAATAACCGCTAGACCGAGTACTATTCCACTGTGCTCAAGACATCAGGTACAATCGCCTACCAAAATTTTAGTATTTTGATAGATCCAGGTGCTATAGAGAGCTTTATTTCTAATGCAACGCTAAAAAGAATTAAGGTAAAGGCAATCAAGTAGGAGGAGTTTAGATACATAGAAATGAATTCAGGTGCCAAACAAAATATTGGAGGAAGGGTTAATGACAATAGCATTAACTTGGGAGATTTTGTAATGAAGGCCAACCTATATGTCACGATCTTAGGATCTTATGACATAGTGATCGGTATGGGTTGGTTGGAATCACATGATGTGATACTCAACTATAAGATGAAACAATTAAGTTTGATCGATGATGGGGGAAAAAGAAGAGTGATTGTAGGAAGAAACTAGGGAGTGTCCTTGAGGTTCATTTCTTCCCTACAACTACAGAAGAACATGCACAAGGGATGTAAGTTATATGCAATCTTAGCACTAAACGACAAGGGCGAGGCGGAAGGATTAGAAAACCTTCCGGTAGTATGAGAGTTTTCTGACGTTTTTCTAGAAGAATTACCAGGTTTGCCTCTCGAAAGAGAGTTGGAGTTTAGAATCGACTTGAAACCTGGAACTGCAATGATATCAAGAATGCCTTATTGGATGTCAACACCCGAGTTACATGAGTTGAAAATGAAATTGAAGGAGTTGTTGGACTTGGGAATTATACATCCAAGTGTGTCACCTTGGGGTGTGCCTATTATTTTCATAAGAAAGAAGGATGGGTCGTGGAGACTTTGTATTGACGATCGTCAATTGAACAAGGCAATGATCAAGAACCAGTATCTGTTGCCGAGAATAGATGATTTTTTTGATCAGATGAAAGGCGCTATGGGTTTTCGAAGATCGACTTGAGATAATGATATCACTAGTTACAAATTAAGGAGGAAGATATTCCTAATACTGCATTCAAGACAAGGTTCATATATTATGAGTTTACAGTTTTACCGTTTGGACAAAAAATGCCCTAGGGGTATGCATGAGTTTGATGAATGGGGTGTTCCGGGAATACTTGGACAAGTTTGTTCAAGTATTCATTGATGACATATTGATATATTCTTGGACGACAGAAGAACATGACGAACATTTAAGCTTGTTACTACAATGTTTACGAGAGAACAAATTATACAGGAAATTGTCGAAATGCTCTTTTTACTAATCAAAGATTCATTACTTAGGGCATATTATATATGATGAAGGAAACACGATGGATGCAAGGAAAGTAGAAGCGATTATGGAATGGTCTACACCGAAAAAAGTATCATAAGTACGTAACTTTATGGGTTTAACAAGATATTACCGATGGTTCGTCGAAGGTTTTTCAAAGATAGCAAATCCAATCACAGAATTGCAGAAGAAAAACAAGAAGTTTATATGGAGCGAGAAATGTGTGAAATCATTTCAAAGGCTCAAGGAGTTGTTGACAACATCACCGATACTAAAAGTCCATGACATGGACAAGGAATTCTTGGTATGCACAAACGCATCCAAGCAAGGTTTAGGCGGAGTATTGATGCAAGATGGTCGAGTGATCACTTGAATCTCAAGGAAATTAAGAAGGCATGAGGAGAAATATTCAATGCATAATTTGGAGTTATTGGCCATTGTGTATGCCTTGAGAGTTTGGATACACTATCTGATTGGATTAAAATTCAAACTAAAGACAGATCATTGTGGACTACAACATATATTTACGCAGAGCGACTTGAATGCACGACATAGGCGTTGGTTAGAATTACTTAGCGAATACGATTTTGAGATTACCTACATCAAAGGAACGATGATCAGAGTGGCAGATGCATTGAGTCGAAGACCACACATATTTTTGGTAATAACTCTTTAGACGAATCTTCAAGAAAAGATTGTAACTATACAGATCGATGATGACTGGTATAAAGAGGTTAAGGAAAATATTGGACAAGACACTGTGACAGTACCAAAGTTTGAAGGTTATACATTGGACAATGACAGATTCATGAGGTATAATAACATGATTTACGTACTGCCTAACGAGGAATTAAGAAGTTTGATCTTAAGCGAAGCTCATAGAGCCATGTACATGGCTCATCCGGGAGTCACGAAAATGAGGGCAGACCTTAAGCCTCTATTCTTATGGAAAGGAATGAAAGAAGACATAGTTAGTTACGTGGCGAGGTGTCTAGAATGTCAGGAAGTGAAAGATGAACATAGACATCCGAAAAGATTTCTACAACCACACGTTATTCTGAAATTGAAATGGGAGGTCATTTCGATGGAATTTATAGTTGGATTTCCACTGACAGTAAGGAGACACAACTCGATTTTCGTGGTGGTTGACACTCTGAGGAAGATTGCACATTTTATTCCTATGCAAATGACCTATCAGGCGCCAGACATAGCTAAATGTTTTGTCAGCGAGATTACATGGGGTACCAAGAAGGATCATATCTGATCAAGGATGGTTGTTTACAGGACCATTTTGGATCAGTTTCCAAGAGGCTTTGGTAACAAAACTAAACTTTAGTACAACATATCACCATAAGACAGACATGCAGACAAAAATAACGAACCAAATTTTGGAAGATATGTTGCGTATGTATGTAATGGACCAACAGAAGCATTGGGGAGAGTTCTTGCCACTGGTAGAGTCTACATACAATAACAAATATCAAACTACCATTAAGATAACACCTTTTGAGTTCCTTTACGTGCAACCATGTCAGACGCCGTTGAGCTGGGATCGACTTGAGGATAGGGTCCTAGTGGGACCATAAGTGATCCAAGAAATGGAATAACAAATGCAAACGATAAGACAAAGGAATAAAGAAGCGCAAGATCAGAAGAAAAGTTATGTTGATGCGCATCGCGTTGACCATAATTATGAAGTTGGTGACTGAGTTTCTTGCGGGTGAAATCGCATAAGAGTTCGATCAAGTTTGGAAAGGGTGCTAAAATCTATGCTAGGTTTGTGGGACCTTTCGAAGTTGTGGAAAGAAAAGGACCTATGGCTTATCAACTAGCCTTTCTTGATTCTTTGAGGCGTATGCACGATGTTTTTCATGTATCTGTTTTGAGACATTGTGTTAGTGATCCTACACATGTGATTGACGTGAGTTCTTTGCAGGTGTTGGACGAGGGTGCACTCACGGTGGAGACAATCCATATTCTGGACCATCACATTCGACAACTACGACGTCGAATAATCGATCAGGTCAAGGTCCAGTGGGAAAATTATAGTCTACACTCGGTTACCTGGGAGGACACATATGATATGAATCAACAATTTCCTTACTTGTTTGATAGATTAGACATATAGATCCTGTCAGATACTTTTATTACTGCATTTTATATACTGTAAAACTTTGGGACACAGTTTAAAACAAGAGGGGGTGTATGTAACATCCCGCTCTTGCGAGCACATGTTATCGACTTATTCTTTGAGGACACTCACGTGCAAGTGATTCGGTTATAGTACATGGTTATTTGTTCCGCTTATCAATTTTTATGATGATGTTGATGGTTGTGATTTAATGTTATTATATATATGTATTGACAGATTCTATTGACGAGTTTTCCCTTAGTGTGCAGGACACTTGACAGATTGTGGATGGCGATGGCATCAATGGACCTCCTTGGACTTTGGATTGAGTCAGGGAGTGGATTGTATTGGTTTGAGTATTTCATTTATGCATATGTGACATCTGATTGATTATAGTATGATTTTTTATATGGATCATTGACAATGTTTCGTCAATGGATGCAGGTTGACGAATGTTTGCTACTCATACTCACATAAGGAGTAAAGGGGCCATGCACATAAACTAGATATTGAGGGAGAGGTGTGGAAACGTCCCTGTCACAGCCTAATATCACTCCCGCTGATCTAGGTGGATATCGGTGGCCACCCACCTTTTCCAACTGTCTCAAACCAATTTTCTGGCATTTTACTATTTTTAGCAGTTTTAACTTTCGGGGCCATTTTGAGGGCGCAAATGAAGGTTTTTCGGGATCGAGCTTCTCAACGATAATCAAAGCATGATTAACCCCACAAAATGAATCTCCTTGACAATACCTTTCCAACGGGCTATCATACGCCTAAAATGAAGATCGTATGCAAAAGTTATGACCCCAGGAAGTTGATGTACTAACTTACCCAAACGGGGCCCACATGAATTTTGGCGCTTCATCTCCTAGGGTTAGGTTTTTGGATGTCAAGGGTTTTTGAAATTCTTGTTTATCGTAAAAATTCCTTCAGAGCCTCATTGTAATCATCTTTTTGCGAATGCGAGTAGCCGTCACATCTCTTCTCAGAGATAAGCTGCCACCATTCTAGCGAGTCTTTCACTCTGTATTTTTACAGTCTCTGTACATTTATTTCATTAATAAAAATCGTGTTTTATTGTATATCTATGTTTATGGTTGCATCTCTGATACATTTGTGTTATATTATCGAATATCTGCGATATCTCTGTGCATTTCTTTATTATATCTTCGCTCTCATTTCGTGCCGAAAATAATCCGGATCAATGGTTTTAGAGCATGCTGCTCTTGATTGTTTTTCAGTGCATGTCCCCGACGAGGTCCGAGTATAGCAATTTGGGTCTCGATCTTGTCTCTCTTGAAGACAATCGCTCTTGCACGCCCAAGGAACCCTCCATGGCGGAAGAAAAGAAAAACGACGGAGCAGACGATCCTATAAGTCCGTTGCTTGAGCAAGCTCTCATGCGACAGAGGGACGAAATGATGGAGAAATTTTCCCACATCCTTCAATGCCTCCCGATAGCATCAGAAACATATTCATCAAGCGACCACTTTGGAGGAACCTCGCCTTTTAAGGTACAAGTCAATTTTGATATTCCTATATTTGAAGGTCAAATAGATGTGGATGCCCTAGATAAATGGTTAAATCTGTTAGAAGGTTATTTCTCTGTCACATTTTTTCTGACAGAGAAAAGATCATGTTTGCGCTCCTTAAGGCTCTCCCCCATGTCAAACATTGGTGGGAAAATTACTAGGAGAACATTTCCATAGAGGAGTCTAGAATATATGGGCCGAGCCCACTTGGGATTTTTGTGTGGATGTGGTAAAGGAATAGTATTACCCTATTGGAAATTATGAGGACCAGTACATGAGATGGACCACACAACGGAAAGAGAGGGGCCAAGCAGTTCCAGAGTTCACCAATACCTTCCATACCTTGCACACCAAGATGGGTATCAAAGACTCTGAATGACATTTGGTTCTGAAATACCGTGGGGCTTTACACAGATACATCCAAACTGAAATGGATTTTCTAGACATCTCATCACTCGGTGCTGCCTATTGATATGTTGTTAAAATCAAGCAGAAATTTAAGCATCGAACAAATGGTAGTTCGGGTTTGCAAATCCAAAACAACCAAAGTATGAAAAAGATAGCCCTAATAAACAGTCTCCCGAAAACTAGCCCAAGCCACAGGAAAAGAAGGGTCACGGGAAGACAAAGAAGGACACCGGAAAATGGTGCGATTTCCACAAAATCCCTTGGCACAACACCGACGAATGTCGCTCAAAACAGTCATTGGTGGCCGAGATCAAAGACAAGGAGCCGCACCTTGATTCTGAATCTGATTATGAAAATAATGGTAAAGGACAGATCATTGACGCATACCCCACTGCTATTGTTGCAACCGCAATAATTCAACCAGAAGAACCAACAGATCCTTAAGAGGGGGAGCGCCTTTTTCATTCAAAGATGTGGGTGAAGGGGACCCTGTTGCATTTTATTGTTGATAGCAGAAGCCAAAATAACCTCATCTCAGTAGAGGTCATCAAACAATTGGGATTGTCGACAACACCACACCCACAACCATACAACATTGGGTGGCTTCGCCAAGGACGCGATCTCCGTGTCAGCCAACAATGTCGGTTTTCATACGACATCCAACCCTTCAAGGATGAGGTATTATGTGATGTTGCCCCACTGGATGTATGTGATGTTCTCTTGGGCCAACCATATATGTGGAGATGCCATGCTGTTTATGAGTCTCGACCCCGTAGTACCATTGTTACTTCGGGGGGTCATCTCTACATAATAACAGAGGTAGTTCAAACTATTGTTCCACCTAAAAAGTGTCGCAAGGTAGTATCTCATACTGCAAAATTTAGCTTCTTCAGAGTCTGTTCAAAAGGGGAACATAAGGACACCACAACCACTACAGCCTCGCCCCAGGTACTTGTAAATTCTAACCTTGTACAATGTCTACTGTAAACATATATTCAGAAAAGAACAGAAAAGATACAATGGCAAATACAAACATTACACAGAGATTTTTCCCCTGGAAACCCAAACCGGAAAAACTAGCATATATTATATTCATTCATTGTGTTACATTGTTTACAATACAATATACATATAGGATCCAGTAGCATCCAAAACTCTAACCCAATGACTTGGATTAGTCCAAAACCATAATTCCTTAACTGGAAATAGAAAACCATCGGCAAAAACCATGTGCCGAAAAAACCACCTAAATACATGACACGTTTCCTGAGGTAGGTGTCAAGTTTCCCGAGGCATAATTTTTTTTTTTGGGGGTGCTTCCCACGGACCCCCTGCACCCCCCTCTAACCTCCCTATGCCCCCCCCTCTAACCCCCCTACTCGTGCAAACAATATAACACATACCCAACAATACCTTCTATCCAACAAAAGAAGGTCGACATGGTTGCAACAAAGCACAAAGATTCCTTATGCACATTGTCCTCTCATGTAGCTTGAATTGTTGAACAACCTCAGCCTCAACAATTTCATGACAAAATTCCACAAATTGAGCAACGCGACGTCTCCAGCAAGGCAAGCAACTCACCAAGATTCAGATTCAACAATCGCTTTCCCCTCTCCCCCGGGAACTCAACACAATGGAGACCATTGCTTCCTAAGGAAGGAGGATTGATCCAGGTGGATATCTATGGCCACCCACCTTTTCCAACTATCTCAAAGCAATTTTCTGGCAATTTTGGCAATTTACTATTTTTAGCAGTTTTAACTTCGAGGGCCATTTTGAGGGCTCAAATGAAGGTTTTTCGGGATTGAGCTTCTCAACGATATTTAAATTTATAATTTATTCCCCAAAATGAATCTCCTTGACGATACCTTTGCAACGGGCTATCATACGTCTAAAACGAAGATCGTATGCAAAAGTTACGACCCCGAGAAGTTGATGTACTAACTTACCCAAATGGGGCCCACATGACTTTTGGTGCTTCATCGCCTAGGGTTAGGTTTTTGGATGTCTAGGGTTTTTTACATTCTTGTTTATTGTAAAAAGGCCTTCAAAACCTCATTGTAATCATCTTCTTGCGAATGCGAGTAGCCGTCACATCTCTTCTTAGAGATAAGCTGCCACCATTCTAGCGAGTCTTTCACTCTGTATTTTTACAGTCTCTGTACATTTCTTTCAACAATAGAAATCGTGTATTACTGTATATCTGTGTTTACGGTTGCATCTCTGATACATTTCTGTGATATTATCGAATATCTTCGATATCTCTGTGCATTTCTTTATTATATCTCTGCTCTCATTTTGTGCCGAAAATAATCCGGATCACCCGCTGTGGATCGAATTGTAGGTTAACGATTACCTAGTTCGAGAGGTCTAGGATGTCATGAGGGCTGACTGAGATAGTTTCTCACAAATATTTTTAAGGGGCACATAATAAGGCCGATTCCTTATTCCTTAGAAGCCCTTAGTCTCTCGCAAGATCGCCTGAATGGAGTGCTGACTCCAAGGGTTGGAAAGCTACCAGAACCAGTCAAAAGACGAGTGACACCCTTAGAGCACAGAGTGCGTCTTGAAGGGCACATCGTGTAAATAAAACTTGGGTCAATGAATCTAGGTGGCCTAGAAAACCTTGAAAGAATAATAATTAAACCTTAAAAAATCTTTCAGCCTTGTCAGATTTAATTAATTAATTAAAGAATGAAGTTAATAATTGTAAATCCCAAATGAAAGTCTAAGCCTATTCAAAAAAAGCAAATTAAGCCTAAGTCTAAGCTTTGTAAGAAGACTAAAACTAAATTATAAATTAAATTAAAGAGGAATGAAGTAAATCAAGTTAATAATTAAGAAACAGGTGAAATATATCTAAAGATTGAGATAAGGCATAGGTGTGTAAGAAAATATTAAAAGGGAGTTTTAAAATAAGAAAGAAATAAAGATGAGAGAATAGGGTACACACAGAAAGGAATCTAGAGTCTAGTTACCACTAGTTTAACTATAAGAAGACTCCTATTTTAACTCAACTCAGATTTAGTAAGGCGTCAGTAATTAAATGAGAATATGTAGTGATTTAAGGAGCACATTTGGGAAATGTGTGGGAAATTGACTTTTAATTAAAATAAAATATGGAATTACTTGTGCAACTTGGGGGAGAGGGTGACAAGTGTGAGGAGGAATAATTCTAAATTAATTAATTAAAAAGCTAATTATTTGTTAAAGTGGGGAGGTGTGAGTGAGAAACTTCCTATAAAGCAAATAGTCAAGATGGGAAAGGGATCACACTAGTTTTGCGAGGCAAGCTAGGAGCTAGAGGATTTTTGGTTTTTTGTGCGTGGGCCCTTTGCGGCTCAGGGGGCTAATGGGGAAGAAGAGTACAAATAGTGTTGGCTGAGAGGTACCGATGAAGTCTCAACGATTATCAAGCGGGATTCGAAAGGAACGTCAATTGCCAAAGGTCATCTCCAGACCCATCTTCGCCGTCGGTTACATTATTTTATGGAATTTGTAATTACATTGGATTTAAATTGTATAATCAAGTTTTTATAAATTGTTGTGGACTGTTTTGAATCTTGAATTTGTATAGACCAACTCCTTGAGGGCTATATAAAAAATGAAAGTGAAATTTTATTCATTGCCGTTGTGAGTTTCTGCTAAGGAATCAATTTTTTCTTAATTATGGTGCCTTTATTTTTAATCCGGTTAGGTTCCTTATGCTCACTGTTATTTGAATTTTCCAAGGAATGCGCTAAAATAAATTGACAACCGATAGACGATAGATATATACTGAATTCCATTTCCTTGATCGATGCATGGAGTTGCATATCTGAGTTTGGTTTTTTCGTCTTGTTGATTTTTCTCCAACAATTATGTAGATTACTTCCTCTATGTAAAACAATCGATTTTCCTTTGGAATAATAATTCCATGGGACTCAACTTCGATTGACTCCATCATTTCTTTGTGTGATTAACTGATTAAGTTGTTCCTTCCAAAAAGAAACCCCACTTCGTATGGGTAGTTGCTGCTAGATCTTGTAGCATTTCTCCCATATCTCTTTTGCGCCCTTCTCATCACTCAATCCAATGATAGATTTCAGGCTATTCTTAGTGTGCCCTTCTCAGAACTCAATCCCATGACAGATTTCAGGCTATGCTTAGTGTGCCCTTCTCAAAACTCATTCCCATGACAGATTTCGGGCTTTGCTTAGTGCACCCTTCTAAGAACTCAATCCAATGATAGATTTCAGGCATTTCTTAGTGCGCCATTCTCAAAACTCAATCCAATGAATGTTCTTACCATCACGAATTCCTTTAACCACTTAGACAACACGATCCGTTAGTTTCCAACGTTCCGTATGTTCATGCACTATGTGTCATCAGTTAATTTAGGTGAGCGATTCAAATACCATTACTTCAATGGAGCTAAGCGTGACAATTGGTTCCCCAGTAAAAGTAATGTTCTGTAGACTTTTACATGGTCTTGCTTCTCTATGACTATAGTGGAGGTATGTAAACTCGAGGAGTTGAAAGAATGTCGTAGAAGAATACTGGTACCTAACTTTATTCCTACATAGAATTTAGAACCAAATCTGTCTCCCACACTTTCCCTGGTAGCTGCACTCGTTTCCTCTCCCTTATAGTGTGATTGTTAGCGAATTACATTGGTGCGTGCAATTCATGTAAACGACTGCTCTTCCCCATCACAAATTTCCTTAATTGAATGTGAGTGAATTTCAGTGGAACCTTGCAAATCATTCAATGACTGCCAACGATTTTGTTTCCTCTAGCAAATTGAAATGACTTCCCTGTAGCGATTCTCTTCATCTAACATTTGTATTTTCCTGCCAATGATTATGGCACTTGCAATTCCTTAAATGACTGCCAACGAATTCATTGGCACCTACAATTCCCTAAATGACTCCCAACGATTTCAATGGCACTTGCAAATCTTTAAATGACTGCCAACGATTACAATGGCACTTGCAATCCTGAAAGGCTAAATTTCGTTCTCTGTGGCACAAAACTGGAAGTCATCGCTTGAGTTTCCATTTTTGTCTCATTTCCAATATTGGATAATGGATTGAAAAATTCTCGCTCCAACTGTTTAAAGAAAAAGAAACCCATGATCTTATCTTAGTTTGTGTGATCACTCTGGTGGAAATGCCTTCAATTATCCTCGGGCGCGATGTAAATTATTAACTCTTACTCTAAATTGACTAAGAATGTGATAGAAATGAGGTAACCATGATAGAAATGTAATAGATTTTTACTATTTATATTCAACAACATTCTTTAATCTAAGATAAGGGTAAATTCTTATCTCCAATCTAAATAAGTATATTTGGAAGAAGAATATCTATTATAGGCATCTTGGATTAAACCAACATTGAAATCCCTAAATCACCACTTATGGAATACATATTAAATAATATTTAGGCCAACCAACACACTAAATCTAAGATAAAGGTCAAATCTGAATTAAATTAATAAAATGATTAATGAGAAAAATACCTTTGGGATTCCATGGATAAACCTATAATTGGTGTTCTTAAAAGTACCACATAACATAAATTATATTAGAATGATATCTTAGTATCTTGTAATTGATAATTATAACACATGTTAGGGTTGCTTCCTTAATTTTGATGTATAAATTATTTAAATAGAATAGACTTTCCATTCTAATAATTTATGATAATGATTCATTTTAGAATTTGTATTATTGTTAGTATATATAATGCTTCTTGCGCATTTAGCATTCTTAAAGAGTTGCACAACTCCGAAGAAGGGAGAATTCAAGTATGCCTTTTGCTTCGCTACACAAGCATCATATAGAATTATAATATGTTATCATATCTGGTTAACAAAATGGTGTAACTTACTCAAGATAACTTTACTCCATTCTATGGGTAATTTGGTTTATCATCTGAATTAATAAGAGTAATTGTGCATTTGAGGGATATAAAGTAGTTCATTTAGACGCCATTACTTTTTGTGTATTTTAACTTTATTTGTATAAGACGCGTTAGGATTTTTTGGAAAAATTTTAGTTCTAAGGTGCATATGTATTATTTTGTTACTTGATGATTTAATTATTGTATTGAATTCATTGCGCATGCGAATATTACAATGTTATGGTTTAGTACTTGAGTAATTGCTTTAATGATCGTTAATCATAGTAGATTGCACTTTGTATCTAATGAATATATGAATGGTATTGTGGTGGACTGAGTCATGAATATAGGAGTATGGCTATGGGTAAGGGAATTAGACACCTCCTTGTTCCTTAAAACAGTCGCCTGTCTTGAGACCTTGAGTGGTCATAATCAATCGGATGAATCCTGGACTTGAGCGTTGCTTATGTGTCTTGTAGGTCCTAACCATGTAGGATAGGATGGGCGAGTAGTTCCTTTAATATTCAGTGACATGGTTGATCATTATTAGTATTTTCTTTAATTGATAGTGATGTGTTGAATTGCGTCACTATTATGTTTATGTGTTGATCATGTGCCACTATTAATTATGTTAATGTGTTTAATTGTGTCATTAATAGTTATAATGACGTGTCGCTGGAGATGCTATTAATTATGTTGTGACGATTTTAATTTCCTAATGCGAAAAAATATATTTACCTTTTGTAAATCGTTATTCGTTGTCGTAACGGAGAGATCATTACAATAGAACTTGAACTTCTTTAGGATAGGTGGAATACCATCGTAACATTGACAAACCTTAGATAAATCATAGTAATGCCATCCCTTTCTATGTAAATAACCTTTGCCTTCATAAACATCCTAATAAATATTTAGAACTTGTTCAACTGTTTCAAACATTTATACGTGCCTTCATAAACATTTCTTGTTAGAGGAACATTTCTATCACATAGAGGAATTACATCCATAGTGGGCTAACAAAGCCTCAACAATGATGCCACTTAAACATGAAAATAATTGATTCTGCCAATGTGTTATTCCTAGAATGCACAAGATCACTTGTGCCATTTCTTAAAGCCACCATAGTATCAATAACTTTAAAGGACATACTTTTTATCCTACTAGTAGATAGGTAGGTTTGAATTTTTCTTTATCACCAAATTAGTTGTTAATACATAAAAACCCATTTGGTATTGTATCATGGATGCTTCCAATTCAAGTATATCTACAAAGAGTAAATAAATGTAAGAGGAATTATAAAATGTTTCTTACATAATATTGAATATTGTATTCCCTTTAAGGGGAGGTTTTTGTACAACATTGAATCTCTTAAAGAGCTACATAAGGGGTATGGGACAATATGAAATAGGTAGTAATAGACAGAAAAGGTTTGTGGTACTAATGGAACACGTATATTCCTTCCTTTTTTTGAATGAATATAAAAAGATTTTTTAATAACATTGAATATTATGGTAAGGTCCATTAATATCATATCTTCTAGAGAATAGAGCACCTTGACATTAAGTTTTCCAATGTCTCAAATGTATGTTGCATTGATATTCATTTAGATCCTAATAACTATTGAGTGTTTTCTTCAATATTTGAACTAGACCGGTACTATAGGATATAGCCCTGATACTTTGGCTATTGATGAAATCTCTCAAGTATTTATCCTTTCTCATAGGGTTCCTATTTCCAATATTGAAGTTCATGCTTTCTTTGAAGTTATGCTAATTCTCACTCATGCATGGTAGAGAATAAGCTTAATTCATTACTCATTGAGTTTTCCTCATTGTTTAATAAATAATCAGATGAAAACAATGGTTAAAACTATGATTTATAGGCATGATTGGTTTAATTAGATGACAACAATGGATAAAACTATGATTTATAGGTAGGTCTGAACTAGCATTGTTCACATGAGAACTAGTAGTGGATTCTCTAGGATGAATACTATTCTAAAATCCATGGTATCTAGAGAGTGAACAATCGAGGTCTCCCTCTTCCCAAGTTTACTATGAACAATATGATAAGTTTACCTTTGTTGCATTAGGTTTGTTGAATTAAGCAACATGATGTCTGTTTCTAGTACCAAAAACATGGAACATGAATGAGACTTATCAAATGAGAGAAATTTTCCAACTACTAAACTACTAGAGAATGTGGAGCTAGGTGATGAGTGGTCCTTCCCAATAAACCAATTATGTCCATCATAGTGAGTATATCATGATTAAATTTAAATAGTAGCAGCCTCTTCAATAAAAGATAATCATGCAAGTAATTTTCCATAATTTTAGAAACCTCAAGGGACTCAGACTCGATGAATCCAAAAAGCTTAGTCTTCATACAATTTTTATTATGGGAATACTAATAAGTCATTTGCTGGCCCCAAAATGGACAAATAATACTCTCATTCACTCCTTGTTATAAATTCTATGTAGTATGTGTCTAATATAAGGAGCACTAGGTTTATTTTCTCACTAACTATTTGATCTATTCTTGGTGACTTCTCTTGACATAAATAAATTGAACTAGTTTACATCATCAATGTCAATTGTCTTCTCTCTAATCTATAAGGACCAAAGGTTGATATGCGAGAGGGGAGATTATGATTCCTCAAACCATGCTCTTTCCATATACTCTCAATTTACTTCTTGTTATATCATTATTTGGCCATCACCAACCATTAATAACTCTTTTGGCCAAGATATTTCCAATTGATTATCTTCGCTCCAATCAAAGTAGTTGAAAAATGACTTTTACCTTGTATACATGCTTTTTCTTAAGGAAACAAATATACCATACATGCTTTCATTCCAATAAAGGCACACATGCATCCCAAAAATGGTAAAAATTAATAAATTGCACATTAATTGCATAAACATGAGCATGAATTACGAGTTTCATATACATGTACAACCCTAATTTCCATTGCCAACGAACTTAACCAACTTCTAAGAGTATAAATGAGGTTCATATATTGGAGAAGGGGCAATTGAACATTTTAGTATCCTTATGCTAGAGCATTGCATTGAGAAATTGATCTTGGATTTGTATGATCATTCCATTCTATGAAAACCCTTGTTTCTAAATTTGACTCTCTTGCTCAATTTTGGGATTTAAATCCTAGTTGATTTTCCCATTCAATATAGTAATAAGTTTTGAAGCAGAGTTAGAGTCTATAAGTGGTCCAAGCAAGGAGGAACCCGAGCTTTGGTGATGAAGGTGCCAACAATGAATTCATGTATTAGATTGTTGCTACCTTTTTTTTATTTAATATAAAGATCTTTCTCCCCCCTATGCCCCCCCACAATTAGTGTGTAATTATTTTTTTTCATCATTTCCAATTACATAATTTAGGAACTTTAACTCATTACCTAATTTCTATTAAGATTACTTAGTTACAAGTAGTTATCTACTTTGTCATATGATAAGATCATTCTAGAATTCAATACTTGATTGCTAGAGGAAGCTTGTTTTTCTCATTGTGTGCATATTCAAAGAGGGGATTGGAGCATTTGGAGTATTTGGGATTCTCCTAGGGTTACTTTTGAGATACACTTAAAAGGGACTAGCCATCTATCCATAGGTATTCTTCTCCATACATGATTTTTTGCATCGATGTACATAACTGATATTGAAAGATAGATGTAGTATATTTGTTTCACTACCATTGATTTGACCCTAGTTAGTGGGTTATTATTCCCTATCACATAATTGATGAATCCACCAGGGATGAACTTCAATAGTTATTCCTTTTCAGAGTTTTCTCTATCTTTTTTCCATCCTTGTAATTGGAATTGTCTAGTTAGTTGTGTTTTGTTCCTTGTTTTGCTTGTTGGAGAACCAAAATTTAAATATTTTCAAGATATTTTTCAATTCTTCATATTTTCCAAGCTTCATACACACCTTATTTTAGGGACATAAGCATACATATGCACCTTTCCTTCAGTAAAAGAATGTATATACACATTTTTCTTTAAGTAAGATCATGAGTATATGTGTGTTTCTCTTATTGAAAAGCATGCATATATGCTCTGTTCCCTCTTGTAGGTTGTGTACATACGATCCTTTTGTTGATATTATGGTAGCTGCGGGAGGTATTTACCTCCACATGTAAACCTAATGAGAATAGAATATTCCGGGAAGCAAGAAGAAACCCTAATGAGTTGGCTAATAACCCTAGAAGACAAGTTTAGGTTATTAGCCTCCAAGAGAAGAAGTCGTCTAGAAGAAATATTATATACTAAGTAAATAGGCACCCAGAATGAGAAGTCGGCCTAGGAAGTTAGCCAGAATTAGTATAAATACAGGAGGTCAGTCTTCATTCTGGCAGACATTCTCAAAACAATAGATCTCACTTGTGCGCACTGCAGTTAGCCAATTTTTGCGCAAGTTTGGAGGAGAAGCTATCGTTGCAGTTGCTCCAGCTAGCATATTATGTTTTGGCTTGGATTGTCTCTTGGTTATTGTTTGGACTATCTGATGAACTCTTTTTTGGTGCACTATCCTTGGAGAAAGGTGCTCTACCCTTTGTTTGGATATGTAGCCTAGGGTTTGCTTCCAGAGTGATTCTCTGTCAAGGTTAAGGTGCTCGGAGGGTGGCTTCGACATATGGTTGGGTGACACTATTGATATTGTCTATGGTAAAAAAAGCACATCCATCATATTCTAACAGTTTATGGGCCCACACCTCCTTCATTCAGTCTAACCACTGGAAGGGAGCATAACCATAAGGATATTAAGCTCGTTGAAGAACTGCTGCTAGGGTTTCTAGCAGGAGCAGTCACCAAAGCACTGCTGCCAGGGTTACTAGCAGGTGTAGTTGCAGAAACCCTAACCCTCTCATTGAGGAACCTTAAGTGAAGGGATTGACCTAATTTCTAGATAGACCAGTGCACCCTAGCCTAGTGCATCTCCTTGTACTCTCATCAAACCAAGACATCAAATTTGAGTTTTTGGTTAAATCTAGGGTTGACCAAGTCAAAGAAGCCATGACTTACTCTATGAAGTCAGAAAACAAGTTAGATGGAGATTCTAACTTCAGAGCGTAGAATACAAGGATTGACCTCATCCTTTCCAAGAATAAAGTGTTGGATATCGTGAAAGGAAAGATCGTGGAACCAGAGTTTGAAGAAGGAAAAGAGAAGGAACTGCATAAAATTGCAATTATGGAGAAGTTCAAAGACGGTGATATCAATTCCATGAGTATCATAGTGGACTATATAAAATACCACTTGATACCCTACATCTCCCATCTTAAAGTCTCATCGAAGAAGATGTACAATTCCCTAACAAAACTCTTCTGAGTCATAAACATTGGACAAGTAATGAGTCTGAAGAATGAGCTTCGTGACATGAAGATGAATGATGATGATAGTATAACATCATACTTTGTGAAAATCTCTCAGATAAGAGATCAACTACAAGCTATTGAAGAGATCATTTCAGATAAATAATTGGTAAACATAGTACTCAATGGTCTTCCCAAGACGTGGGATGCATTTTCCACAAGCATGAACAAAAGGAAGGAGTATCCTACATTTGAAGAACTTTGGAATTGTTGTGCTCAAGAAGAATCAAGGATTAGTGCAAAAGAGAAACCCCAAAAGAAGTACGATGATCAAGCCCTCACAACAAGGTTCAAGGATTTCAGGAACAAAACGAAGTTTAGCTCCAGGAAGAAAACAAATCAAGAGAAAGATATGTGAAGGATACAATGCTTCAATTGTCAAAAGTATGGCCACTACAAGAATCATTGTCCCAAGTTAAAGAAAAGGAAGGAAACACACAAAGCATCAGTTGCCGAAGAAAGGGAACCCTCAAAGAAAACCAAGCAGGACAAAACAAACTTCTTCCTCTAAGACAAGGTAACAACACTCTTCATAGTTATTGTACATACCATGTTTTCGGTACATATCTTGCATATCTATTTTTTGGAAGATAATATGCTCAAAGAGAAACTATGCTTATGGAAGAACAACAAGATAAGGACTTCTATCACTATGACTATAATACAAGCTGTAAGATAAGACGAAATCAGAAAGAAACCTAGAAGAAGTAAAGATAGAAAGAAGTCAGCAATCAAGAGGAAATTGGAAAAAGATTTGTAACACTTTGCAGAAAGAAGTAAGGATGCAAACAGAAGCGTGGAATCTCCTAGATGGAGGGAACCAGTTATATATTACCAAAAGAAGAGCATGCATTCATACATGAAGCAAGGATTAGGAGGGAGCTAATCCTATGATCCATTAAAGGTGATAAAGTATATATCCATGGTAGCAGCCATGAAAAGAAGTACGTGTTCAGTTTAAACTTAGAAGAAGTCTTCTTCGAAAAGAAGCCTTAAAGAATCCCTGGTTATCCATCCACATCCATGATCCTACTATGAAAGGAAGAAGATGGAATATTCAGAACATGGAATCTATAGAAAACTCCATGGACCCAGGATCTAAAGAGAAACATGTGGAAGAACATGACGATTCCAAGAAAGAAAGAAAATCCATAAGAACCAATCATTGTATCAAGAATCACAAGATTACCAACCTAATATGAACTCACTAAAAGCAATCAAGCAGAGGTACTGGAAGTTGTGATGAAGAAAGATGTATGAAAGACTTATGAATGTAAGCATTGTGAGATCCAGAACTAGAGGTTATCCCAGATGCAGGGACAAGACTATGATGATTACTTGTTCCTGTTAACCAGATATATCTCTACATGAGCCATTATATCATCCACAATATCCATAGGTTGGAATTGACATCAGATGAATGTAAAGACTATTCTCCAGAATAATTGAACAAAGAGCGTATGTAGAGCAACCTCAATGCTTTGAGGTATACCAGAAAGAGATCCTTCTATGCAGATGGAAGAAGGCAACTTGGTGGAGAACCTCCAATGCACAATAGAAGCATGGTGAATACTTTCTATAACAAAGATATTGTATCATAATGATTACTCAGAAGATCAGGATGATGGATTGCCAATTCATGACAAAGATCTCATGATGACAGAATAAGTGCCACATGGATATGTTCCAGTTTGAGCCTTGCCACAATGTTATGAGCTAATGGGGAACAAAAGATGAATCCAATAATGACACACTACATTGATCAGAGCTATATGAAGCCTTCAGAGAAAACCGGTTTTCTAGAAAGACCAAAGTACTTTGAGATCAAGCATTACATTCTCCATGATGAAGTCCAGAAAAGAGAANCTGTCCAAGATGAAAGAGTTTGCGTACTCAAGATGGAGCTCGTGGAGATGACTTCTCTATTGAAAAAGGAAGAGATGACTCCCAAATTGGGAGGGAGCACTGATGTGTTATTGATTTATGGACAATAAATTTTCAGTTCAAAAAATGGTCTAGGATGAGCAGTTCCTTTCCAGCTCGAAAAGTGGTTTGAGATTTCTGACGGACAAGCATTTTCCAGTTTGGAAAATGGTCCAGTTCGAACAATCATTTTTGCAATGAAAATGGTTTGATGGATTGCTGATGTACCATAGACAACGATTTTCCATTGTGGTTAACATGGGGAATGGTCTAGGACAGTCTCTCTTCTTGATGGTTAATCAAGAAGGCTGGTCCGCCTTGCCGGACAATCATTCTTTCGAAGCTCACAGTTGTGAGCAGTTTCGAAGAATGGTCCATTTTGGAGGTTGGTGCAGGATAGTCATTTCCTTAGGAAATGGTCCAGACAGTCATTCCCTAGGGCAGATTCATTCTCTCCAGGTTGCACTTTGTTTAGTGTCGGAAGAATGACCCATATAGGTGAATGGTCCAGGTTCAACAATCGGGACAGACATTCCTTAGGACAGACTCATTCTCTCCAAGTTACACTTTGTTTAGTGTCGGAGGAATGGCCTAGGGTAGGGAATGGTCCAGGCTCAGAAATCAGGACAATTATTCTTCCTTGCTTGAGAAGAATAGTCCAGATAGCTCATCATTGATGTTTGACCTTCTGAGGGAAGATGCTCTTCTAGATCTCATAGATGTGAGTGGAAGAATGGCCCAGATGATTCAATTTATATCATAACATTGTTTTTGTGCATGTTGATATCAAATGATTTTTATGAAGGTTGTATGTCTCTAGACAATAGATGTATACTACTGTGGTGGATGTATTCCATTGTTTGTGACTATACATCACTGATCAAGTACCTGTGTGCTACTTGGTGTGGTAGTGTACCACTGGATTGTAGCTGTGTACTACCATGGATAGACATATTTGTGTTCTATTGAATGATTTGTTCCGATTGTCTTGAATACTATCAATAGTGTTAGAAATGATTATTAGCTAGATGGATGATCAATGGACAGAGATTTCCCAGATAGAAAATGGTTTAGTACATTTATTCTTCTAAGACATGTGTTCATATTAGAAGAATGGCTCTTGTGTCACTCTGTGGAGTGAGTGACTTATTCAACATCATGTCTAATTACTCATATGGAGTATGGTTTTAAGAGATGGTGCAGCTGATGACACTGATGGTGATGATGGTGCTCATGATCTAGTCATGAGATAGTCTATACAACTATGTTGATGCTACCGGGTGAATGGTATGTTTGTGTTCAAGACCATTACCTGTAATACCTCTCTAGCTAGGAGGGAGTGTTGATATTATGGTAGTTGCAGAAGGTATTTACCTCCACATGTAAACCTAACGAGAATAGAATATTTCGGGAAGCAAGAAGAAACCCTAATGAGTTGGCTAATAACCCTAGAAGACAAGTTTAGGTTATTAGCCTCCAAGAGAAGAAGCCGACCAGAAGAAATATTATATACTAAGTAAATAGGCACCCATAATGAGAAGTCAGCCCAGATAGTTAGCCAGAATTAGTATAAATATAGGAGGCCAGTCTTCATTCTAGCAGGCATTCTCAGAACTGCATAGCTCACTTGTGCGCACTGCAGTTAGCCAGTTTGTGCGCAAGTTTGGAGGAGAAGCTGTCGTTGCAGCTGCAACAACTAGCATATTACGTTTTGGCTTGGCCTATATCTTGGTTATGGTTTGGACTATCTGATCAGCTCTTGTTTGGTGCGCTATCCTTGGAGAAAGGTGCGCTACCCTTTGTTTGGCTATCTAGCCTAGGGTTTTCTTCCGGAGTGATTCTCTGTCAAGGTTAAGGTGCTCGGAGGGTGGCTTCGGCCTATGGTTGGGTGACAATAGTGATATTGTCTATGGTAAAATGAGCACATCCATCATATTCTAACACCTTTCCCTCTTGAAGAGTAGATATATATGCTCATTTCCCTGTTGCAGGTCATGTACATACACTCCTCTCCCCCTTGAAAAGAATGTATATATTCTTATTTCCCTCTTGAAGGTCACATATATGTCCTTGTAGGTGCAAAAAATAGTAAACAAAATTTGATATTCGGGTTTCTTAGGTCTAATAGGGATCTGGGTCTCTTTTATATTTTTCAAATTCATGCTTAAAAGCCTTAAAAATCACCATTTAGTGGTTTTTCCGTTATTCCTTTAATGGAAAATTAAAAAAATTGAATATTGCATTAAAAAATCAAAAAATAGTATTCTTTGGTTCATTTATAAATCTCTTAGTTAGTTGCACTTGAAAGTGATTTCATTTAAAATAAAATATTAAATTGCTTGCATTAGTGTGTTCTTATGAAAGACAAAAATAATTACTTGCTTTGGTTTGAAGTACCCTTCTAGGAAAATTGCATCACATTTAGGGTTTGAAAAGGATCTGTTTGATTTTTGTACTTTTCATAAGCTTTTGAATTCCAACATCTTTTTCAAAATTCAAAGCAGTTTTTCCATTTACAAGTTTTCTCCTTTTGTATCTTCTCATTTGAGAACATCACCTTTTTCTCGCTTCTGTATTCCTCTAAGTAAGAACAACCGTTAAAATAAACTTAACTAAAATGAACTAGACTTGTTTTTCTGTGATAAAAACCAACAATAGTCTAGGTTTTAGGGCCTTGGTTGTAGGATTGGAGAGTAAATTCTCCAAGGCCACGTAAAAAAAAACTAGGAGTTGACTAGTTGAGAGTTTAAATCCAATAGTAGTAAGAGACACTTGTCAGGTTAGTGTACCTAACACACAATGTGCCAAGCACGAGGTTAAAGTGAGTAAGCATAGATATTATCCCCTCAGTTTTTATTTATTGGGCTATGCATGTACACAATATTTGATAGAATTGGCAAGTCCTCAGGGTGACATCATTTCTCCAAGTTTTTGGGCTTAATAATAAGTCCTATATTCCCTATCCATACACAGAAACCTGACTGGTGTATATTCTAGTCGAATGTTGATTGTGAAGTGGTAACCATAATTTCCTCTCCTAGGTTTTCACCAAGGTGACTGCAAATGGGAAGTTCTTGCAGTACCTAAGACATATGCATAACCTCATCGTCAACTCCCCTAGAAGGTGCCTACCTTATTGAGGGTACTTTCACCTTGGGTGATTATTACATGAGGGTTATCATAACTGTCTCTCACAAGTTTTTTGGTTGGAATTGGATCCTCACCATCTCAAGCTGACCTTCGGAAGGCTCGAGCTCTTTGCTGATTGGAATTAGGACATAACCACCCTGGGCTGATTTTTGGCAGAGTGAGTTTGCTTGTCTACATCTTAGAGCATATTTTATATGAATGTGTTGATTATAATTTTTTGACCCCATAGAAGGCATTATAGATTTTATTCTTTTTGAATCAAAGGCTATGTATAAAGCTCACGAGGATACCAACCAAGGAGATCCTTGTGTGTTTTACCTCTCTTTGGAAATGTTGGTTATCCCTTGATGGCCACCTTGAATCTTCCAAAATTCACTGTGGGGCTACCAGTTTGGTTGTTTTCCAGTCTAAATGTCCCAATTGCTCATCATGCTTCTCAAATAAGCACCTTATGTCAAAAACATTGAACTAATTTGGACCCTTTTCCTTCTTCGCTAGTGAAATATATTCCTCCTCCTTATGCCTCATCTAGTGAAAGTATAGATCTTAATAATCAAAAGACTAAAAGGAGTAGAAAAAAGAAAGATTAAGAAGAAGAAGAATCAAAGGCAAGGGAACAACTCACCAACCACTACAAGTCATGTTGGAGACATGTAGTCGGTCACTGCATGTCATACTTGAGACAAACAACCAATCATTGCAAGTCATATTGGGGGCAACCAACCAACCACTACAAGTCATGCTAGGGTAAATCAACCAACCAATGCAAGCTATGTCAGCGATATTGATATTGTTGAGAAATATAAATGAATAGGATGCAAGCCTGAGTTCCCTTGTTGACTTTGTAAGGAAGATCACCTTACTCATATGTACCTTGTTATTCCAGAGGTATAAAGAGTGTGGTACTTGTCTCAAGGATCTTCTACTCTTAAAACACCTTTGGTTTTTCAATATCCAATTCAACCATTGGTTGATGAAGTGGTCAAGTCAATGCAATTTTTTTTATGGATCCAACTCTTCCCTTAGAGAGTGATATGTTTGAAGTGGTCAAACCGATGACATCTTCGATCGATTCCACTCTTCCTTTGGAGAGTGATGTGTCTAATAACCATGTTTTATTTACTACTGGTTTAGAACCTTCTAGACAGGAGGGCATTACAATTTGAGCATGCTCCCCCCAATCCCTAGGATCATATTCTTTGATTGAAATAATTTAGTTGAGCCCCTCCTTCCTTCTTCTGCACCCTTCCGAATAAGGGTTGACATGTATTCATTAAATGCTTGCTGATGTATAATAGATGAAGGAGCCTCTATTAGCATTTTATCCTCCTTGACTTGGAAAGCTATGGGTTCTCCCAATCTTGCGTTAGCTACCAATCAATTGCTAGCCTTTAATAGAAGACCTACTGAAGCTTTGGGGATTCTTCCTTGATTTCCTATCACGTTAGGTAGGAAGAAAATTGTTGATGGAAAGATATGAGAAAACCTTGCCCCAACATTTTCGAATATTACTTGGCTAAAGTAAGATAAGCAAGATTGTCACCCTAATGTTATAGCTAAAATAAAAAAAAAATCAATTGATTCTCACGTAATGAGTACTAGGAACCAATGTTGTATTTTATATTTAAAAATGTTATAGAAGAAAGTAAAAATATGTGTTTTGTTTTTTATAGAATCAAGAAATAATGAATTATAAATCTGATAAGTAATACAAGTAAATACACATGTGAGACCCAAAAATCAGCCAAGCAATTTTATTGATTTCATTCCAAGTTACAATCAAAACCACTTTTTCATACCCCTCCAAGGGTTTTTCATACCCTTGCGAGGGACATGACCAAGATGTAATTTAGAGATCTTTGATGGGCACCGTACAAAAATATGTTGATATCAAGAGAAGACCGAGTCTAGAAATCTGGATCATTGTTGCCACAAAAGTATCATTGGTTGACTATGAAAAATATCCTCTATCAATAATGAAATCTAATTCATAATCATATTAGAATACACAGACTATCAAGAAACAAAGATTAACCTTTCTAGAATAAGTTGCTTTAAAATGCCTCTCAACCTTTGAATCTTGCTACATTCAATAAGACCCTGCTATCAACAAAAAGGTTAAGACTCTAGGATAACTCAGACGAAATGAAAAATAATTGATCTCACAAGTATGAGAGCACACCTTTATCATACATTTTCTTCCTTGTTCTCTCTGCTCTATGTCCCTTCAAGTGATCAACTTATATCTCCTCAAAAGTCGTTGTGGTAGTTCTCAACTACTTTAGTTAAATCATAAATGACTTTTTATTTATATCAGGAACAACTTTTAGTTATTTAGGGACAAATAATAAATAATTATTAATAAGTAGATAAAGGGTAATATAAATAATAACTAATAGATGGGACCCCTATTTCCTTTAATTATCTTTAAGTTTTCGATTTCCTCCTTGTTCCTCCATATTGTAAATAACTCATGTCACCTCATCAAATATACATGTGCATACATTTAGAGTAACCCTTGTATCTCCCAAAATTCCATCCATATATATAAATAAGTAAAATCCGTTGCCAAAAATAAAATATTATCCTACTGTCCAAAAATAAAAATATAGTCACAATGTTGTCTCAAAAGTTGCAAATGCAAACAAACTATCAACAGTAAGAAATAACGTTTGCATCAAAAACCATATTTGCTATGAGAAGCAATTTGCTTCCTTCCACTACTCACTATATTTACTGCTTCGTTTGCATATGAACTTGCCTTCTGAGACTGTTGTTGATTGGATGCCTCATGGTTAACCTTAGTGAAATCACAAGAGTGGTCATTGGCATGTTGGGCATGGGATGTTACTGACTGGGATGATCCATGAGATGACTCATAATGAGTGACAATTTTCTTTTCTTTGGCTCAGGAATATTTTCTTTTTTCCTTCTACTTGCATGAGATGAAATAGATGCAATCTGCTGAATATTTTGTTTAGCTGGAGGATGAGGTGGTAGTCGTAATGACACTGTGGTCCAACCACCATGATGAACTAGAGCATGTTGGACAATATCTTCCCAACAATCATTGACATGGACTTCTGGCTGCAGGGATACATGAGGTGGAACATGAACATTAGAAATGCTAAGGTGATGTTGGTAAGGACATCTCTCAAGCCTAGTATAGGGATGGAACACTCCTTGGCCATACAGGTTAAGGAAACCAATTTGAAACAACTGATTAAATTTTTCTGAATCAACATCGAAATGAATTGAGAACCTTAGTCTTTTATTTCCTCTATGCCAAAAATTGTTCTGTCCTTTGTCTCTATTTCTTCCCCTGCCATGACTTCCTCTACTAAAGAAAATCATTTTCTAAAATAAAAATTATATTACTGTATGAAACAAGAAAGACTAATCAACTATCAAATACTTGCCAAATAGATAATTTAAAATATTGGCTCCGATTAGTCAACACACAAGCATGCATGCAATCCATTCAATTCCTCCACATATATAATCCAAAACTGAACAACTCGATATTACTTAGAACACAGATAATAAATGTCATATGGGATGATGATAAGGTTTGTACTTAGCAAAAAATGATAAAATGAAAAGGAAAAGAAAGAATTATTGTTCTTTTCATAATTAGTTTACACATTTAAATTGCCCAAAACCAACTACCATGAAAAAAACGTCATCCAATATTCTGCATTTGTCACTCAACAAAACTCATTTTTCCATGTTTATTTTTATCTCAATTCGACTTTTATATAATGGCATTTTCCTTTGAAAATCAGAACATTGAAAAATAAAATGAATTTGGACATGAGGGGCCTTGTAATTTGCGAAAAATGAGATAACAGAAAGGACGTGAAATGGTCATTGTTCTTTTGTCATGCAAATACTCATTTACATTCCACTCATAGAATCAATTCCAAGATTTATTTTCTTCATTCAAAAAAAATCCTGTAGCATTCACATAATTGTTGTAATTATACTTCTGTTATTTATTTTTCAAAAGAATTATTTTAATAAATACCCAATATTAATCTTTAATGACTATACACATGGTTTTCAAAGTTCTATTCATCACTTTTAGTTCATTTACCAACAATATATCCGTTTGCAGAGCCGAATGTAACAATCAAAACCTCAATGCTGATGTTAATCAATTAAATCAAGAGAGGGGAGGTTTTTGTGAGACCCAAAACCAATAATCACTTCAGAGATCTCAAACTTCAATTTCCCATTAAACACAAGACACACCAAACTTAACACAGTAATCAATACGTATGTTGAGCGATTCTGGGTTGAGTGCAAACCCCATGTATTTCCTTTAATATCCATTCGAAACCACAAGCATCGTGGCCAAATAACTTCGAGACTCATAATCTACCAAATGAAATGAGTGCAGACAAAGTTAAGTTGAGTGTAGGTTCAAACTCGTTCTCATTTTTATGGGTGAATTCACCCCAAAACACAACATACAAATGCTTTTCATGCAACCCCAGGTATTTTTCATTTAAAACCATAGACTTAGTAAAGTTTATCATTGTTCATTGCCATGGTAATACCTAAATAACTCAATAGAGACTCCACGACATGGGGAATACGAATGAACATTATACAACATGGGGAATACGAATGAACATTTAAGTGATATATGTAATGGGACTTCGTGGAGCAATTTGTGAAATGTGATTTGTATAAGGGGGTTTGGTCCTGTTAGTATAACAAACATAGAGACAATAATTGTTCACTTGGGTAAAAAAATATTCATTGAAGCTTAAGCTTTGCTGTAATTTTTTTTTTGATATGCTCTTATTTGGAAGCAGTGTGGAGGGTAGAAAGGGAAAGAAGAAAAGGGAAGAGTCATGACCATCAAGTTTCTAGCAAAGCTTTTAATTGAAGGTACATGTAACCATTTCAATTAGAATTTAATATGAAAAGAAAATCATGATGTCTCTGTTGTGTGTTTGTTTCAGGGCTGATTGGCAACATTTGCAAATAATGATGTATCTAGTGACTTGACTGACTGAGTTGACGTTGTCTCAACAAATAAATTTCAAACCAGAAAATGCAAGCATGAATAACTAAGATGATATAAAACTTGTGTTCATAAGTCAAACAAAATCAAGTATGTACAGAAAAGAAATGTATATACAAAAGAACTGAATCTTCAATCAATAATTAAGTCCAGTTCAACATGATGCTTAAGATGCGAAACATTTGTAGTGTAAGAAAATAATCGCTCATCCATGTCCTTTAATAAATATGAGTTGTTACTGAGGACAAAGGCGATTTTGAATGGACCTAGCTAAAGTTTCTGAAACTTGGAATGTCTTCCTCTTTCAGCATGTGCAGAATCCCAGAGAAACACTTTCTCATCAATCTTGAAATCAACAGATTTATCCCTTTTATTAAAATATTTTTTTACAGTTTGCTGCCTTCTTTTTAAATTTTCGAGAGCGTGGTTCATCTATTCCTCTAAAGCAAGTAAGGCATTCATTCTTTGAGATATGTTAGTTTAATTCAGTTCCTCAACTTGTAACACTAAGAGAAGAGAGGTGAGATCTAGTTCTACATGCATGACAACCTCTTGACCATATAGCAGCTAAAACGGGGTATGGTTTTTGCTGGAATTAGCGGTAGTTCGATATGCCTATAGTGCATAGTGAGAAGTGTGTGCCACTGATGAGGATTGACATCTATAATTTTTTTCAATATCTTGACCAGATTCTTATTAGTTGACTATGTCTACCCATTTCCTTGAGGATAACATGCAGAGGAAGTTAAGTGTTTGACATCAAACCTACTAAGAAACTGAGTAATCTTTGCTGAAATGAAAGTTGGCTTGTTATTTGAAATAATTTTTAGTGAAAGACCAAAATGAGAAAATGTATTAGATTCCAAGAAAGAGATAACATGTTCATCTTGTGCATGTTTGAGAGGTACAAATTCAACCCATTTCGTAAAGTAATCTATAGCTGTTAATATAAAAACATGACCTGCAGAAGTTGGCAGGTTTATAGGACCAATCAAATCTAAATCCTACTTTGAAAAGGGAAAATTAGGAAGGATATGTTGTAAGGGAATGGCAGAAAAATGTTCCTTACCAACGAGATTTTGACACTTATCACATGCCCTTGTAAATTTATAAGAATCTCTAAAAATAAATGGCTAGTAATAACTAGTCCCGAAGGCGGTGGATTTTGCAGCAAAATAACCGCCAATATGAACAACATATTTTTTATCCATAAATTTCATTTAAAATCCTTTGAGCTGCATTATCATCTATGCATCGTAACAACAACCCATCAATAGATCTCCAAAATAAAGAATCTCCTAAAATCATGTATTTAGAGGCTTCAAGACGAAGTCTCCTACGTTGATGAGAATCCAAATAATCTAGACACCTCTGGAATTGTAAATAATGAACAAGGTATTTGTACCAGGGGTGCTCAACGAGATGGAGACTTTGAATTTCAATGTAAAATAACGTTGATACTGGAGTTTCCTCTTCTTCAGAAAATTCACTTGGTTCAACATGTTGAGCCAAGTCAAGGGTTAAGTCACGTCCCTTGATCATTTTTGATGTCATGATTTTCAAATCATTCTCTTGGATTTTCGCAAGCCAATGTGCGAGTTTACCTGAAAGATGTGTTTGTGAGAGTAAAAACTTGACAACATGAAAAGAGACTTTTACATGCATGTGTTTGCCAAGGATAAAGTGGTGAATTGTTTCTATAGCTTTAACAAGAGAAAAATAATGTTTTTAAATGTAAGAGTATTTGATTTCATCATCTGATAAAATATGGCTCATGTAGGCTACACATTTTTTATTATTTTGATCGTCAATTTGCAGAAGAATTGCAACAATTTCTTCATATGTTGCATTTGTATATATTATGAAGTCTTTTCCAAACCGGTGCAAAACTGATTTCTCTCTTAATCTTTACGAAAGCCTTTTCGACATCATCTGTCCAAGAAAAAGGTTGATCTTGTTTCATCATATTATGAATTGGCTTAACTATTACAATGAAATTAGGAAAAAATCTTCAAACGAAATTGATAGTGCCCATAAAAGCTTGAATTTCCTTTTTGAACGTGGGGGACGAGAGGTTAAATATTGCGGTAACCCTCCTAGGATCAATGCTGATACCCAAATCTGAAATGACATGTCCGAGAATTTTACCTTGAGTGACACCGAAAACATACTTCGCAGGATTAAAAGAGATACTGAATTTTCTACATTGCATTAAAACTTTTCTAAGATGATCAAAATGATTTGACCGGGTCTTGGAATAAACAATTAAATCATCAAGATAAATCTGAATTATCTTGCCGATAAGATCGTCGAAAGCTAATTGCATAGATATCTAAAAAGTGGCACCTGCATTAGACAAGCCAAACGACATTCGTTCATAGGAAAAGGTGCCCCAACGAGTTGTGAATGTGGTTTTATATCTATCTATCCTATTGACTTTAATTTGATTATATTTGGAGAAACCGTCAAGTAAAGACATCATTTCTAATCTTGCAACTTGTTGTAAAATCATTTCCATAGTAGGAAGCGAAAAGTTGTCTTTTACGCTTGCTCTATTCAAAGCGCAAAAGTCAACACATAGCCTATATAACCTATTTTCTTCTGAATGAGAACCAAATTTGACACCCATTCATAATACTTGATTGGAAAGATTATATGAGCATTTAGAATTTTTTCCACTTCTTTTCTAATTGTGGCTTCGAGTGCAGGGTTTACATGTCTTTGTTTCTTCCTAACTGGTTTTCTCCCTTCCTTAATGGGAATGGCATGTTGTATAATGCTAGGATCAAAACCACAAAGATCCTCATAAGACCAGGCAAAAACATCTTGAAATTCTTGGAACAAATCCATGAACTTCTTCTTCTCTTCATCAGAACATCTGACTCTTTAATAATCTTGGGTGAACTATTGGTTCCAATGTTCAAGGGGGTAATATCCCCAAATTACCTTCTGGACTCCTCTTCTTTTTTGTTTTCTTTATTACCTACATCACTCGTCGAGAATGAGCTCTCAAGATGAGTCAAACCTTTAGGAATTTTATCGTCTTCGACATAAATATTTTCCTTAGGCTTATAAGACTCATTCTGAAAGAAAGAACAACTGCCTTCATCATCTGGGAAAACTTGCCAAGATTCTACATTATCAGGAAGATAAGGTCAATAAAGAAACATAAATGTATAATCTGGTCTCTGAGGCAACACCTACCTTGTAGGTGAGGCTGCAAAGACAACCAACCTGTCAGCCATAGAATTAAGTTCTCTTTTAATATGAGTGATGTTGAAAGACAATGGATTTGAGATTAATACCCAAACAACTTGGGTGTACCATTTAAGTAACTTGTTGTTGGGATTATATATTTTTCTAACTAAATTCACAACAAGTTCCAAATCACCAAAAAAAATAAGATGACCACAACCGAGGTTATAAGTGTTTTCGATCCCTAACAGTAAGGCTTTAAATTCAACAACGTTGTTTGTGCAAGAAAATTCTAATCTATAGGAAAAATTGTGAATCTTACCTATAGACGAATATAGTATGAAGCCCGCCCCATTACCTTCATTTGAACATGCACCGTCAAAGTGCATATGCCACATACTGTCATCATAATTTGGCTACTCAAGAAATGTGTCATCTTCATCAACAAAGATGGAATAGACACCCGTGTCTTCCTCAATATAATTTACATTGGGCTGAGAAACTTTCTCGATGTAAGGTGAAATCCTCCATTCTCTTAATACTATGATATTATTTCTGTTCTTAGGGATGGATAGATGTGAACCATGTAGCGATAGATACCCACTTGGTAAGGCCTACCAGTCCCTACCCAAAATAATTGAATAGTTACTAACATGAATATCGATTACTTGTATATTTAGAGTGGTTCTGATTTCTGGATGAGCACATAGGACTAGAGTTACATCTTTGATCTCACATATAGTAGATTGTTGTTGATTATTATAAGATAACATGCTCATCACTTTTTTGTTTGTACAAGAGAGGCCTAGTTCCTCCAAAACAATCTTGGACACGCCACTTGGGCCAAATCCACAAATAAGCTATTCTATCAATAATCTTTACAAATAAGCTATTCTATCAATAAGCTATATATATATATATATATATATATATATATATATATATATTTAAAGGATTTCTAAAATTATTTACACATATTCTATTTACATTTGACTCATCTCCATCAAAATTTTCAGTCAAATTAGTTATTATGGAAGTTTAACCTTCCATGAATTTTTTTAGATGTTGTTGTTGTTCTGGGACGATTACCATGTCCAAGAGAGAGGCATTTGCCTTGATACTAGATAACTGATTAATGATATTGTATTTAGATGGAGGGAAAGGAGTTGATTCTCCTTGACTGTTTGAAGATTTGACAACCTGGGACTTTGTATCTTGGGATGATGAGTTGGGAGCAAAAGTGGTTCGGGGAGAATCAACTTTACTCTTATTGGTGTAAGATTTATTTCTAGTGTTTACCACCATGATCTCATCCTATGGAGCCCAATATAAGACAACAAAAATTTCATCTAGTTTTTTTCCAAATATTCAGTCTCTAGCATTCATTTTTACCTTACAGGTGGCCTCATCATGATTTTCTTCACAAATGTTACACCAGACACGAGACATTATGGACTTGGGCTGGAAGGTGCTATCATTTGGGTTCCCAAAGGCTGTCTGGGAGGAAGTTTCAACATGAGTGGAAGTAGAAGTGATTCCTTTTCTCTCATAACCAATCATCTGGTTCTTCATATCCTGCATAAGCTGCAAGACTTCAGACGTATCAGTTTTTTTACATAATCTCCCTTGGGGACACCGATTCTTTCTAGATGCTCTTCATACTCAAGACAAGTCTGAAGTGCAGATCCAAGATTGTCTATAGCCTTTTCTTCCAATCTATGACGATAGGAAGAGGGTAAAGTATTATAGTAATGCATGAACACAACTTGATTATGAGGGAAAATCAGTTCAAGGATTTGATTATATAACTCGGTGAAACGAAGACTGAATGATTTAATGGTTTCACCATTATTGTAGATAGTATTATTGTACTCCCTTAATTGATTGGCTCAGATTTTTGGTTGCCCATATGTCTATTTAAACCAGTAGACCAATTCTTCCCATGTAGAAATGATTTTAGGTGGTAAATCAAAAAAAAATGTGATTGCCTTCCCTTCTAGAGAGTTGACAAATAAGCACATACATGTATCATTGTCATTCACCCCTATGTCATGAAAAGCATTAGAAAATGATACTAAGTGTTCATTAGTAGAGATAGTGCCATTTCCCAAAAATGTAGGCAAATGATCCTTGAATTTAGGAGGGGGGTGACCAACTGGTGTAAGATTCAAAGGAGAAGATACATGCCACGAGGTAGTTGTAGCATCTTCTTCGAAAAAAAAAATACCATATTTTTTTATGACTTTAGTCAGATTAGTTGTAGATTGGACTATAATTTGATGGCTATAAATGACACCACTTACAGATGATGATGAAGGTTGTGAAGAGGAGGAACCACTAGTACCGCTACCGGAAGATGTCATTTTAAAAGTGATAGGGGTTACTGATATAGATGAATTTGCAGAATTAGATAAAGACTGACGAAGATTAGTTTGTTGGCTTTGTATAATAGCCTTTTTCCTCCCTATTTCAGATATAGGATGAACCTCAAGGGACAAACCTCTTGTTCTCTGAGAAGAATGAGAGCTGGAGGACATGTGAAAATGACCCAATGAGGAGGGTGATTTTTGGGTAATCTTTGTTGGGCTTCCCACTGTTCACATATTTTGATATCTATGGAAATTACTTCCCAAGAACTAAATTAATATTAAATAAGGTCAAGGAAATGCTAGTTTGATCGTCAAGACCATCACCAATATTGGGCTATCTAGTAAAATATACAATCATGGGAACATTCAATTTAAGCCAAAATAATTACAAAAAACAAAAGAAACTAATTACAAAAATAAAGTGCAACAACTAGAAAGATATGGAAAAATCTCCCTAGTATGGTCGCCAAATAAATGTTGATGGAAATATATGAGAAAACCTTACCCCAAAATTTTTGAATCTTACTTGGCTAAAGTAAGATAAGTGGGATTGTTACCCTGAGTTTATAGCCAAAAAAAAATAAAAAATCAATTGATTCTCAGGTAATGAGTACTGGGAACCAATGTTGTCTTTTATATTTAAATATGTAAAAGAAGAAAGTAAAAATATGTGTTTTGTTTTTTATAGAATCAAGAACGAATGAAGTATAAATATGATAAGTAATACAAGTAAATACACATGTGAGACCCAAAAATCAGCCAAACAATTTTATTGATTTCATTCCAAGTTAAAGTCAAAATCCCTTTTTCATACCCTTGTGAGGGCTAGGACCAAGATCTAATTTAGAGATATTTGATGGACACCATATAAAAAGACTTTGATATCAATATAAGACTGAGACTAAAAATTTGGATCAACCTAGACATGAAAGTATCATTGATTGACTCTGCAAAATATCCTCTATCAGTAATGAAAACTAATTCATAATTGGATTATAATACACAGACTATCAAGAAACAATGATCAACCTTTCTAGAATAAGATGCTGAAAAATGCCTCTCTACCTTTGAATCCTGCTACCTTCAATAAGACCCTGCTATCAACAAAAAGGTTAAGGCTCTAGGATAACTTAGAATGAATGAAAAATAATTGATCTTACAAGTATGAGAGTAGACCTTTATCATAATTTTTCTTCCTTGTTCTCTCTCCTCTATGTCCCTTCAAGTGATCGACTTATATCTTCTCAAAAGTAGTTGTGGTAGTTCTCAACTACTTTAGTTAAACCATAAATGACTTTTTAGTTATATCAGAAATAAATCTTAGTTATTTAGTGAAAAATAAAAAATAATTATTAATAAGTAGATAAAGGGTAAATAAATAGTAACTAATAGGTGGGACCCCTATTTCCTTTAATTATCTTTAAGTTTTTGATTTCCTCCTTGTTTCTCCATGTTGTAAATAACTCATGCCACCTCATCAAATATACATGTGCATACATTTAGAACAACCCTTTTATCTCCCAAAATTCCATCCATGTATATAAATAAGTAAAATTCGTTGCCAAAATTAAAATATTATCCTACTGTCCAAAAATCAAAATATAGTCACCATGTTGTCTCAAAAGTTGTAAATGTAAATAAACTATGAACAATCACAAATAAATTTTGCATCAAAAACCATATTTACTATGAGAAGGAGTTTGCTTCCTTTCACTGCTCTGTTTGCATGTGAACTTCCCTTCTCAGACTGTTGTTGATTGGATGCCTCAGGGTGGACCTCAGTGAAAGCATGAGAGTGGTCATTGGCTTGTTGGGCATGTGATGTTACTGATTGGGATGATCAATGAGATGACTCAGAATGAGTGGCGATTTTCTTTCCTTTGCTTGTCTTTGTCTCAAGAATATATTCCTTGAGCCTTCTAATTCCATGCGATGAATGATCATGGGATTTAATAGAGGAAATCTGTTGAACATGTTGTTTAGGTGGAGGAGGAGGCTGTAATGGTAATGACACTGTGGGCCAACCACGATGATGAACTGGAGCATGTTGGGCAATATCTTCCTAGCCATCATCGACATGGACTTTTGGCTGCAGGGATTCATGAGGTGGAACATGAACATTAGAAATGCTAGGGTGATGCTGGTAAGGAGGTCTCTTAGGCATAGGATAGGGATGGAAGGATCCTTGGCCAACCAGGTTAAGGAAACCAGTTTGCAACAACTGATTAAATTCTTTCGAATTAGCATATAAATGAATTGAGAACCTTGGTCTTTTGTTTCCTATCTGCCAAAAAATGTTCTGTCCTTTGCCTCTATTTTTGCCCCTGCCATGACCTCCTCTATTGAAGAAACTCATTTCCTAAAATAAAACTTAGATCAGTGTATGAAAAGAAAGATTAATCAACCATCAAATACTTTCTTAATAGATAATTTAAAATATTGGCTCTAATTATTCAACACACAAGCATGCATGCAATCCATCCAATTCCTCCACATATACTATCCAAAACTAAACAACTCGATCTTTAAATCCACAACTGATATTACTTAGAACATGGATAATAAATGTCATATGGGAGGATGATATGGTTTGTACTTAGCGAAAAATGATACAATGAAAAGGGAAAGAAACAATTATTGTTCTTTTCATAATTATTTTACACATTTAAATTGTCCAAAACCAACTACCATGAATAAACATCATCCAATATTCTGAATTTGTCACTCAACAAAACTTGTTTTTCCATGTTTATTTTCATCTCAATTTGACTTTTATATAATGGCATTTTCCTTTAAAAATTAGAACATGGAAAAATAAAGTGAATTGGGACATGAGGGCCCTTGTAATTTGCGAAAAATGAGATAATGGAAATAAAGTGAAATGATCAATGTTCTTTTATAATGAAAATGCTCATTTACATTCCAATCATACAATCAATTCCAAGATTTATGTTGTAAGGGGCCGAACAGAATTTACGTAAACAAAATTGGATAATTCTTTTAATTGCGCACCTAAGCATTTATAAATTTATCAACACATAATAATTTTTTTTTAACTGATTACAAACAATTGCAAAATTTGAAATACCTGAACCTGATGCTAATAACCTTCGTTTGTCTGCCGCTTGCCTCCTTGACCGCTTCTGCTGAACACTGCCCAAAACCTAGTTCCTCCCTGCCAACTAGGTAACTCCCTAGCTCCAGGATATCAACGGATATCCTGGCCCCCGTGCCCAAAACCTCCAGCAACTCCGGTGCACTAATACAATCCCCTTCCCAAAATTTCACTTCTCTATCTCTCTGCAAATCTAGAGCTCCCCCAAAATTCATCCCCCAACCTCTGTAGAAATAACCTCCCGTCCAACTCCTTCCCTTCCTTATCCCTCCTTCACCGACTCCCCCCCCCATTTACTCCATACCTAACCCATTTATTACTCTTATCCTTTCCCGTTAATGCCCCGTATCCCCTTTCTTTAATATCTTATCCTTCCACAATTAATAAGTTATCCCTTGTGGTGTACGTAACCTTTCAATTTAACTATATAACTTATTAATTTAT
>ML791242.1:74379-140345 GCA_009831015.1 Picea engelmannii
TCATTGGCTGCTGGAGAAAAACAAATGCTTGGCCCTTTTCTCTACTCAGGTAAAAGTCATGAACTATCTAGTAAATATTGAACTAAGTACCTAATACATTACAATAGATAGGAAGTACCGAGTATCCCTAAACTGTCTGTTAATATTATTTTCATCTTTTCTTTTAAATTTCTTATAAGAGAGCTCATGAAGATATGCTTAGGTTACTATGGGTAGGTAAGTAGGCCCTTGGTTCCAGATTTTGAACCAGGGCTCTGATACCAAATGTAAGGGGCCGAATAGAATTTACGTAAACAAAATTGGATAATTCTTTTAATTGAGCACCTAAGCATTTATAAATTTATCAACACATAATAATTTTTTTTTTAACTGATTACAAACAATTGCAAAATTTGAAATACCTGAACCTGATGCTAATAACCTCCGTTTGTCTACCGCTTGCCTCCTTGACCGCTTCTACTGAACACTGCCCAAAACCTAGTTCCTCCATGCCAACTAGGTAACTCCCTAGCTCCAGGATATCAATGGATATCCTGCCCCCCGTGCCCAAAACCTCCAGCAACCCCGGTGCACTAATACAATCCCCTTCCCAAAATTGCACTTCTCTATCTCTCTGCAAATCTAGAGCTCCCCCAAAATTCATCCCCCAACCTCTATAGAAATAACCTCCCGTCCAACTCCTTCCCTTCCTTATCCCTCCTTCACCGACTCCCCCCCCCCATTTACTCCCTACCTAACCCATTTATTACTCTTATCCTTTCCCGTTAATGCCCCGTATCCCCTTTCTTTAATATCTTATCCTTCCACAATTAATAAGTTATCCCTTGTGGTGTACGTAACCTTTCAATTTAACTATATAACTTATTAATTTATTTAATACTCATGTTTTTTTAAATGTAATAGGTAGTTTAATTAATCAATTAATTAATCAAATTGCAACCATTAATTAATCAATAATTATTTCATTAGTTTTATTATACCTATCATGTTTAATTAATATCATATTAAGACGATTAATCCCCTAATTAAATTTTTACTTAATAATCCTTCACATTTGTTCAACTAGGGTTGTTACATATGTTCTTCATTCAACAAATTCCTGTAGCATTCACATAATTGTTTCAATTATACTTCTTCTATTTACTTTCCATTAAAATAATTGTTTTAATAAATACCTAGTATTAATATTTAATGACTATACACATGGTTTTCAAAATCCCATTCATCACTTTTAGTTCATTTACAAGCAATATATCCGTTTGTAGAGCATAATGTAGCAATAAAAAACTCAACGTTGGTGTTAATCTATCGAGAGAAGGGTTTTGTGATGCCCAAAACCAATAATCACTTCAGACATCTCAAATTTCAATTGCCCATTAAACACAAGACACACCAAACTTATCACAATAATCAATACCTATGTCGAGCGATTATGGGTTGAGTGAAAACCCCATATATTTCCTTTAATATCCATTTGAAACGAAAAACATCATGGCCAAATAACGTTGAGAATCATAATCTACCAAATAAAATGAGCGAGGAGAGATTTGAGTTGAGCGTAGGTTCAAACTCATTCTTATTTTTATGTGCGAATTTGCCCCAAAACACAACATATACATGATTTTCATGCAACCCCAGGTATTTATCATTCAAAACCATATACCCAATAGAATTCAACACTGTTCACTGCTATGGTAATACCCAAAGAACTCAAGAGAGACTCCAAAATGTCGGAAGATTGGTTGTTGTCATTGATGTCAACCCTAGCCATTGGATTTTGGACCCCACAGTTGATCAAAGTAGATAGACATGAAGGAAATTACACATGCAGATAAAAGACCCATGGATGGATAGTATAATTCATTCCACTTCCGGTGGTATGTGGGACGTCACGTGGATCCTCACGATTGAGGAGAAATAATTTTTTGAAGATGTCAATGTGAATTGAAGCAAAAACTACATGTCGGCCGTAATGTTAAAAGAAAGTGACATAAAGGGTATAAATACATCTCATTATACATTCATTTTTAAAACACACACAAGTTCTTTAATAAAAAAGGAGATATAATTCGATATTCTGAGGAAATCTGAAGTAAAGAAGGCCGGATTTCAAGAGAGGATGAAGTCTTTTGGTGATGTGTTCTAAGGTATGTTATTTACATGTCATCTTACCATTTTCGCTATAAATTTGTTTCTAGAATGATTCAGATGATGAAATTTGGAGGCTATTGAGAAGACATATCTAGGTACCCGTTGTAAAAATTTCAGCTCTTTATTCGCTAAAATTTTGGAGATACACTCTGTGGAAGATAGGGTTTTTGACTAGTCCTGAATCTAGTCATAAACATGTGTTCCGGGTAAAAAAGTCATAATGTATTCATAGGGAATACAAATGAGGTGAGACCAATTGCATTGGAAACATTACGAGCTTTAGTTTCCTGTATACAAATTTCAAAATCTGATGTTAAATATTGAGTGTGGGGCATTCTGTATAAGTTCGCTCTCCTAAATAAACCAAAATTGAATAAGGTCTACCATTTTCTCTATAACTCCTTTTCTAGGAGGATTCAGGGAGTGAAACTTGGAGGAGTTTCAGAGAATACATTGAGTAATATTATCTATAGGATCAAAGTATTCCAAGAAGTGAAGAATTTCATAAGTTGAAGAAGTCTCAGGAAGCATCATCAGGTTCTATGTGATGGTTGGTTGATGGTGATAATTTGATGTAAAGTTTTATTATCTCTCATATATTCTTGGGTGGAAGGAAGGGGAAAGGATGGAGAGGTCAACCCTCTCTTGGTATTGGAGGACTGTATTTTCCTTTTGGAGGTTTATTCCTCCCTTTATATTTGGAAGCTGTAGCTACCTTTGGAAGTCATTACTTCCTTTGAACAATAATACATGATTACTTCTTATCTACTGTGCATGGTGTTTTAGTGCATATCTTATACTATTCTTCATTTTTCATTGGATAGTCTTCATTATTGATTGGATATAAATTGAATACATGATATGATTGAAGTACAAGTTCAAAAATACTAATTGCTCTAAATACTGATTCATCCCCCTCTTAGTATTTCCAACAATTGGTATCAGAGCAGGTTGCCTTCAGAACAATTTAACCACTGGAAGGAAAATCCTGAGCAGAGATGGATGACCATGAGCACATTCCAAATGTGATTCAACGATTTGATGGAAGAAATTATGCATACTGGAGTGATAGAGTGAAATCTTACCTAACAAATTTGGGAGTAGACATTTGGTACTCAGTTTTAAATGGCTATGTAATCCCAAAGAATGCTCCAACCGATCCAAATGAGAAGAAGCTTATGAGTTGTAATTCAAAAGCCAGACATGTTATTGTAGGAGCATTGACACCAACCATTGCTAACAAAGTGATGGGTTGCAACACTGCTAAAGAGGTATGGGACAAACTCAAGAGTATCTATGAAGGTGATCCAAAAGTTAAACAAGTCAAGCTTCAATGACATAGAGTAGAATTTGAAAATTTGAAGATTGATGAAAAGGAAGATATTGCAACCTATTTTCTTAGAGTTTATGAAGTTGTTAATGCTATCAGATGATTAGGTGAAGAGCTCAATGAATCCTTGGTTGTACAAAAAGTGTTGAGATCACTTCTCTTGAAGTATGATGCTAAGGTCTCCGCCATTGAAGAAATTATGGACTTGACCAAAATGACAATGGATGAATTACATGGGTCTCTTATAGCATATGAAATGAGAACATGTAAAAAAAGTGACCAACCAAACAATGAAGCAACCTTTAAAACCATAAATAAGACAAAATACAAGGATAATGACCTTGATGAAGAAATAACAAATTTCATAAGAAGGCTCCAGAAGGGAACTGGTAGATACAAAGGTAAGTCTCATCTCAAATGATTTAACTGTGGTAGAATATGACATATTGCTAAAAAATCATACTATAAAAAGAGAAGTCTCAACAATAAAAAGAGCTTCTACTCCAAGGATGATGACATCTCCTCAGATGAGAGTGATGAAGAAGATAATGATGGAGGAGAAGTCCTCTTCATAACCCAAGAAACCCAGGATGATGACCACAAGAGTTCTAAAGAAGAAGAAATCATTTCTGAATAAGATTGAGATGAAGAAACCAACCTTGATTCCTTTTGGGGATACAAAGACAATGTAGAGAGTGAAAAAAAAGATGAGAATCTTGAAAAGTTGAAGCATGTTGAAACTGAAAATAGCAAGCTTAAAAACACAAACATAATACTAAAAGGTGAATTGAGTAGTTGTGAAGAAGAGAATTGCAAGCTTGAAAAGACCATTGATAGCTTGAAGGAACAATTAGAATATTATGAGAAATTGAAAGAAGAATTGGATCACACAAAAGGGGAGCTAATATTGACAATAGAAAAGTTGAAGAAGTTCGAAAAAAGCACTGAAAAATTAGGTGAGATCCTTAGATGTCAAAGATCTCCAGACGACAAGACAAGACTAGGATACAATGACAGTTTGAAGACAACAAAACAAGAGAAGGAAGATGAAAATGATGAAACCAACACCCCAGAGCAAGTTGAACAACAATATAGAAGACTAGAATTCAGAATGAATGAGACATCAAGAATATCCTCTCCCATTAGGTATGAAAACAATCATTATGAAGGAAACTACAAAAGAATAGACCGTGAACCTATATGGACCACACCACAAAGAAGATCACTTACTCCCAGGTATCAAAATTTATTTCTTGGACATTGTTATACTTGTGGAAATTTTGGACACAAAGAAATCAATTGTAGAATCAATGACAAGAATAACTACGCAAGCTACATGAATGGTGGAAATAGTAGATATGGAAATGTTCGTACACCTGTCAACAAAAAATATAATCCATTTGACCCATTAATGGATCAAAATATTGTATGCTACAAGTGCAATAATCTTGGTCACAAAGCATGGGATTGCAGAGAGATGAAGGAAGATAATCCTATACCAACTACAACATGGAAAATGAAAGAAATTCCACAGAATGAAAATTGTCGAATAACATTGGTCGCTAAAGAATGAAAATAAGAAGATGAATGGTTCATAGACAGTGGGTGCTCATCTCGTATGACTAGAGATCAAATCAAATTTGCCAGCTTGAATAAAAAGGGTGTAAATGTTGCATTTGAAGATGAATCATCTACCAAAATACTTGGAAAAGGAACTGTAAATTTTGGAAGTGAAAATGTAAAAGCAGGAAAAGTCCTATTAGTTGAATATCTGAACCATAATCTCCACAGTGTCAGCAAAATATGTGATCAAGGATACACTCTTACGTTTGACTCCCCAAAATGTAAAATCATAGAAAATAACTCAAGAAGATTGGTTGCAACTGCAACAACAAGACTGAACAACATACACATCCTAGACATGAAGAAGAGAGAGAAGACATAAGCCACACAAAATGATTCCAAGGAAGAAAAATTCCCAAAGACCAAAAATAAGGATGAAGTGTTATTGAGTGCCACATGTTCAAGGGGAGCAACCCCAAAGAAGAAGGTAACATTATGCCATTGAACTCAGGGGGAGCAGCCCCACCCTTTTCCATTGATGTCAAAGGGGGAGATAAATTGGGATCATGATGACAGGGGGAGCATGAGTGTTTCCATCAATGGCAAAGGGGGAGATTGTTGGAAGATTGGTTGTTGTCATCGATGTCGACCCTAGCCATTGGATTTTGGACCCCAAAGTTGATCGAAGTAGATATGCATGAAGGAAATTACACATGTAGATACAACACCCATGTATGGATAGTATAAATCATTTCACTTCCGTTGGTATGTTGCACGTCACATGGATCCTCATGATTGAGGATAAATGAATTTTTGAAGATGACAATTTGAATTGAAGCAAAAACTACATGTCGGCCCTAATGTTAAAAGGAAGTGACATAAAGGGTATAAATACATCTCATTATACATTCATTTTTAACGCACACACAAGTTTATTAATGAAAAAGGAGATATAAGTCGAATTTCTGAGGAAATCTGAAGTAAAGAAGGACGAATTTCAAGGGAGGATGAAGTCTTTTGGTGATGTGTTCTAAGGTATGTTATTTACAGGTCATCTTACCATTTTCTCTATAACTTTGTTTATAGAACGATTCAGATGGTGAAATTTGGAGGCTATTGAGAAGAAATATCTAGGTACCTATAGTAAAAATTTTAACTCTTTATTCACTATAATTTTGGAGATACACTATGTGGAAGATATGGTTTTTGACTAGTCTTGAAGCTAGTCATAAACAAGTGTTCCGGGTAAAACAATAATAACCTCTTCATAGAGACTCCAAATGAAGTGAGACCAATTTCATTGGAAAGTGTACGGGTTTTAGTTTCCTGTATATGAATTAAAGAATCGAGCGTGGGGCATTCTGTACAAGTTCACTCTCCTGAATAAACTAGAATTGAATAAGGTCTACCATTTTCTCTATAACTCCTTTTCTGGGAGGATTCAAGGAGTGAAACTTGGAGGAGCTTCAGAGAATACATTGAGTAATATTATCTATAGGATCAGAGTATTCCAAGAAGTGAAGAATTGCATAAGTTGAAGAAGTCTCAGGAAGCATTATCAAGTTCTATGTGATGTTTGGTTGATGGTGATAATTTAATGTAAAGTTTTATTATCTCTCATATATTCTTGGGTGGAAGGAAGGGGCAAGGATGGAGAGGTCGACCCTCTTTTGATATTGGAGGATTGTATTTGTATCTTCCTTTTGGAGGTTTATCCCTCCCTTTATATTTGGAATCTATAACTACCTTTGGAAGTCATTACTTCCTTTGAACAATAATACATGATTACTTCTTATATAATGTGCATGGTGTATTGGTGTGTCTCTTATAATATTCTTCATTGTTCATTCGATAGTCTTCATTACTGTTTGGATATAAATTGAATACATGATATGATTGAAGTACAAGTTCAAAAATACTAATTGCTCTAAATACTGATTCACCCCCCTCTCATTATTTCCAACACACAACAAGAAACCTTTATTTACAACCTTTTCATACTCAGAACAAATACAAAGCTGAATCCTTCACACACACACAAGATGTGACCAAAAAGAGCCAATCTTAAAAAATATTAGAGTAGAGTCGTTTTTTTGATTCAAGAAGAGTCTAAAAGTCCATACCTATTCAAAATACGCTTAAATAACCAAGAATGAGTTTCCCATAATCATTACCCAACCACTAACCAAACCTTTGAGCTCAAACCCTCAATTTCCAGCTCCAAAGAGTTTCACAAAACCAAATATTCGAGAAAGGTGATAAACCTCGGGGAAAACCCCCACAATTATTGCATTGAATTGCACTAATTTCACGTCGCTTCCTACAACTTAAGTCTTCCAACTTACACCCATAACTCATCACTTTTTGTTAAGTATTGAAGCCCAAATTTTCTTGTTTCTTATATTTTTTCCTCCACTTTTCATTTTGTTAGAGTTCTCTTATATTTGAATTTCCCCATTAATTAATTTTCTAAATTAAAACAAGCAAAATTTGGACTCAAGATAATTTCCTAGATGTATTATATTTTTAATTTCACTCTCAGACATTACCAAGTATTTACATCTTGACTCTTTTAATAAATCTTGACTCTTTTTCTAAGGCATATATGTAATTTAGTATTTTACTAATGTTAATTACTAAAGACTTTTACATGTACCTTTCCCTTAGATAAATTTCATTTTTACTTTTACTTAGTCATCTCAGTTTTTATAAGAATGATAAGGGTGCCATGCACGTCCTGTCCTTCAAGACATATTTGCGTACTCCAAGGGTTCCATGTAACATCCAGTTCCACTAAGCACATTTTATAATGACTTATTTTTTAGGGACACTTGCGAGCAAGTGATCTAGTTATGATACATTGTGATTATGCTTTGTTTATGAGCTATATTATGATTTCATTGTGATTATATGTTAAATTCTAGATGAATATATGTATCGACATGTATTATTGATGAGTTTCCCTGAGTGTGCAGGATACATGGTAGGTTGAGGATGCCAATGGCATCAACGGACTTCCTTGGACTCTGGATTGAGTCAAGGAGTGGATTTATATTTGGTTTGATCATTTATTTACACGCCTGTGTATATGATTGATTCAAGTATGTATGGTATGTATATGGATTATTGACAGTGTTTTTGTTAGTGGATGCAGGCTCTACGACGCTTGCTAATCCGACTTACATAAGGAGTAAATGGGTCATATACAGAAACCAGACAGTTGAGGGAGAGGTGTGGCAACGTCTCTATCACAACCTACTAGCATTCCCTTCGTGACCTGAACGCATGGTTAACGATTACCTTGTTCTGAGAGGTCCACGATGTCATGAGGGTAAACTGAGACAGTCGCTCATGAATAATTCTAAGGGGCACACAATAAGGAAAAATCCATATTCCTTAGACAACCCTTAGTCTCTCACAAGGTCGACCAAGTGGAGTGTTGACTCCAAGTGTCGGACAAACTTCCAAACTAGTCAAAGGAGAGTAATACTCTTGGAGCATGGAAGTGTGTCTTGAAAGGCATGTCGCGTAATTAAATGGTGAGTCAATATAAATCTAGATGGCCTAGAAAACATAATAAAAATATTTAGACCTTCTTAGAACAAAGTATCTAATTAATTATTCAATTATAAACTAAGAAATCTAATAAGAGTCTAAGTCTAAGATGTTTGACTAAATTAAATCATAAAAATGAAATAAGAGGATTAGACCAGTAAGTTAAATAAATGAAGAAATAAGAATAAAGTGGGTAGATGCACATGTGTGCATGAAAATAATAAACATAATTTAAATAAAAGAAAATAAAAACATGAGAGAATAAGTGGTTCACATAGAGTAGCATATTGAGTCAATCTACCACTAATCCTAACTAAAAGAAGACTCATAATCCAAACTCAAACTAAAATCTAGTTGGGGGACACAAATTAAATGAGGTATTGGGGAACTAAGAGACAACTAAGAGGAAAATGCAAACACATTGGGGAATGTGAGGAACATTGTCTAATTAAATAAATTAAAAAGAGAATTTACATGTGCAACTTGAGGAGAGGGTGACACATGTAGTGGGTGAATAATCATTTAATTAAATTATTAAAAATCAGATATTTGTGCATGAGGACATGTGTCATGGGGAATTTTTCTATAAAAGAAATGGAGAGAAAGGGAGAGGGACCTCACTTGGGAAAGTATGGTTATGCTCTCAAAATTTTTCTGAACTAGTTATTTGTTGAGAGTTAGGTTCCAAAACTTGGAAAAGAGTAGAAGCTCTTCCTTGCGAGACAAATTTTTGTGTTATTGATTTCTAGTTTACTGTGTGTAGCAACTATAACCATTTTCCCCACCACAACAATTTCTCAACAATGAAAATTTTATGGATCGAAAATGGTGCAGATTTTTGAAAGGCTTGTTTTAGTTTTAGAAATAAAGATTTGGAAAACGCCATAGAAACTTATCATCCTTCATTAAAACTTAGTCTTATGTAAATGTTCGCGTACCAGTGAAAGAAGCTTAAATTCGAGGCTACATTCCAGGGTTTGTGGCAGACATTGGTTAGTTAATAGTTATCACAGGGTTAGTTAATAATTACCACAGATCATAGACAAGATTAAAGATCTTGGATTACTGATAGATGGCAAAATCCTATCTCGGCTTGTTGTCAATAAATCAAAGTCGTGAACGTATTTGCGTTGTACACATTTTATTTTTGTGTTAATCTGTTGAAAGGTTATGTTTGGCTCGATAAACTGTGAGAGTTTGAAAGTGATAGTTGAAGTGCTAACTATAGAGAGATAAAATCTTGTCAACTTTCTAGATACACAATAGTATTAAAATTACATTAAAGGAATTTGGAAGGGATAAAATATGTATTAATGAATTAATTGGAAATTCTATGATATATATGCTATGATCATAGTTGTTGTAATCGTTTTTAATGATGGATTGTTTAGGAACATAACGATTATTTTTAATAATTGAAATTTAGCAAATAGTGACAAGTTAAATGGTCTGAGTAATAATTATGGAAACAAAAATAAAATTGGTTCTTAAGAGAAAGTAGTGAAAAGTACTCTTAGAAAAACTTTATTAATACTAAAATAATATGGTTTTGTATGGGAACTTTATAAATGGTTGATAGAAAATTGAAAAGCATGGTAACTTTATAATATAGTATGATTAATTCAATTATTATAATTCTTTTATTTGTCTTTAAGATAATCACGAGGGCGAATAATAAAATTAATGCAATTGTTGTTGTAATGTTAAATTTTTTTATTGAAATTAAGTGTTACATTTATTTAATAATAATTTATGGAACTATTACAAATGGTGTGATTGAGGTTATGGTTTTTTTAGGGTAAGTATTTAGCTTTGAAAAAGAAAGAAAATTAAGGAACGATGATCAAATTGAATTATTCGATCCTGTATTGATGGAAAATTTAATTTAATTAAGTATTGTGGTTAGACTTTGAATTTTGATCTTGATGTAAAGATTGACGCTAATTAAGATTAAAATCGTAAATCATTTTGATTGAGGTTATGGATTTTTAGGATAAGTATTTAGTTTTGAAAAATAAAGAAAATTAGGAAATGATGATCAAATTGAATTATTTGATCCCTGTGTTGATGGAAAATTTAATTTAATTAAGTATTGTGGTTAGACTTTGAATTTTGATCTTGATGTAAAGATTGACGCTAATTAAGATTAATATCATTGATTAAAATCGTAAATCATTTACCGAATGTTATGTTATATATTATATTGCGTTAGCTCTCCAAGAGTCACCCTAGACTGTAGATCAGGTGAGCTTGGTAACATACATGTCTAATTTTTAACGAGTAGAATTCTCAATGATGGATCAATCTATGGATTGTTAACACTTGCATTCATGAGACAATTAGGAATGTATTCTAGCAGAATTGGCTTCACATGAACTCAATTAGATACTAAATAGGTTTAAATGAATATGGAGAAGTGCTACAAACTGTAAAATCATACATACATCAAGTACACATGAAGATACATCTATAACAATGAAAAGGTACATTTGCAGACTTATATCATCAATGCAAGGAAAGATGGGATTTTCTCAATCATTAAATGAAAATAGATATGAATAAGGAAAATCTGATTTCTTTCATTGAAGAATCAAGAATCCAGAAATACAGTCTTTCAGACCTCAAGTTATACAAGTCTTCTCAAGTCTTCTAGATTGAACCACCCTCTATAGCTCATTCTAACCCTTATCTACTCGTGTACCATCAAACATATAACACTATAGGTCCTTTCCAACTCACCAATTCGAAATCCAACCCCTTTCCCAAAATAGAAACAATTACAAACAAAGAGTGACACGTTTTAACTGATTTCCTGCTTTTCAAGAGGTGGAATTATGAAAAATAGGCTTCAAAATTCCACTTTTAATTCTCAAACTATAACATTTGTGTAAAATATGAACAACTTTTGTAGCTAATCTTTTTCTAAAGAAAAATATCTCTCGGTTTCTTGAAATTCATCTCCAGTTGGTTGGAATACGTGTCGCAAAAACATGTCTCAAACATGAAATCATGAAAATTGAAAAAATAGGGCTCAAATATTCTTTCGAATCTCCCAATCCGTGACACCCGTGTGAAAAATGAAAGAGGTTAATGTTCTTGGGTCTGTGCTTGATAATAACCTCCTTTGGATTTTGAAAATTCATCCTGGTTCACCTAGAAATACTCTTGGAAGTCAACTCGTCAAAAATATCAGTTCAACAGTCCTAGAACAGAGTTTCCGCAACACATTTTGTAGCACTTGTCTCAATTCGCAGTTCCTGAACCAATTCGTAGCGCCAATGGAGAATCAAGTAGACAAACCCTTCCTGACCTCCAAACAAGACAAAAAATCTCACGGAGTACCTGATGGCTATGAGGTTGATGTTGGTAACTTCAGATTTTCACTCAGATGCCTACAACCTATCCAACTTACAACCCTCTTCTTCTACCAGTTCGCAGTGCAAGTTCACAGCACCACATCAAACATAGATTGCACACTTGAATGGATTTATAGTGACAAAGGTGAGACATTGAGTACAACCTGGATGTATGACATGTCAAGGAAATGATATAAAAAAATAAAATATACGACTCATGGGGCTGCTTACCTATCATGATAACAATCATGTAGCTCAAAATTTAGACCAAGGTTACACATATCCTTATTCATTTTGAATCCAAATATAACTTTATGATTACAACCTAAAGACTCAACACCTATGTCTTATAAACCTTGTGACTCAAAAATAAAACTAAGGTGAATTTTTTGACCCATACAATCTTATGTGTTAACATTTGGCTCCACAGGGGATGGCATGCTCCCTGTGAGTTGCCAAGAACATGCAGTTCCATTTGCCTTATGCATTGAGATATGGAGTCATCTTTGTAACTAACATATGAAACACTGCCAAAATCGACCACTTATTTAAGCAAACTAACTGATAAACCTATTGCAAACTGAAGGAAAGAAAATGCTCGAGAAGAGAGCTTATTTCCTACACTACCCTACCTCTAACCAAATCTCCAATTTGATCAGGTAAAGGCATATTTCCACAACAACCATTCAAATAAATTTAGGACTGAAATGATCTCATCTCTGCCACTAATCAATAGAGATTAACAAAAATATGATAGCAATGATTGAAACTCCTTCAAAGAATCATGCTCACCTACGAGTGTTGGTGAGATAATGAAATATGAAAATGTCAGAGAATCTAAAAGGTATGACTCCAACAAGGCTGCTACTGGATCCTCAAAACCATAGTCACAAAACTGTTGATTGAGAAAATATGATTTCCATTGCTTAAATTCCCCTTTGTTGAGAAAGAGATGACCTCCCTATGCTTTCACGAGAAGTTCTTGATCATCAAGAATGGCAGTTTCCTCTTCATAAACATGATCATATGATAATTGCATAGTAGGAATTAAATAATTCTGACTATGATCAACTAAAAACATATAGTTATATATGCAATCATCCACTACTACATACTCAAACTGATTTTGAAAATGAACATAAGCATGATGTACATCTCAATCCATGGAAAAATATGAAAAAATTTGAATAAACTGTCAATTGTTGTCCCAAATCTAGTTCATACTTACATTCTTGATGTTGTTCATGTGCATGCAAGTTTTCATAGTATGCATGCTCTCGAATCCTCTTGCAAGCCTGGATATTTTTTCAACTTCTTTGGCATCCTCAAACAAGTGTCTTAAAGATGAATATTTTCGTTCTCTCGGGAGAAGGACAAGCTCTGAATGTTGATCCATTTCATAGTACACCATGGAAACAGTCTTAGAAGGTCGGATTTCCAATGGTATGCTATGATAAACATTGTAAAACCTCATGTTGAAGACAACCAAAGATTCTTCTTCCCCTCTCCTCAAATAATTAAAATCAGCCAAGTATTGATCAAGAGACTTGTTCTCACCCCAAAAATTTAAAAAGGCATTGCATAGATCGATCCAAGAACCAATAGAATAGACTCCCAAACCTTTAAACCACACAACAACATCTCCAAACAAATATTTGGATAACAACCTCATTGTAACATCATCATGTACTATCTCAAACCGATCAACAAAATTCTCAAAGGCTTCCAAATGCCTCTCAGTTGTAACATGGTCTTCTCTAGAAAACCGAGGAAGATAATTGAAGAAGTCAAGAGGGTAAGGATGCAAATAAAATGGCAGCCTTAAAGGTTTAAACATCTTGTTTCTGATTCTAATTTGAAAATATGTGGGTTGAAAACGAAGCTTAGCAAATTGAGGGTAAGGTTCAGTAGTGAGAGAAGAAGGTGATAAGTTTTGATAAAGAGATAAATCAGATTCATCATCCTCACGGTTACAAGGCTGATCAAATTTAGGGAGGACTTGAATACATATGTTATCCTCCTGAATAGGCTGAAGTGAGAAGATATGATCAACATCTACAACATAGGCAGAAGGCAGGTCTTTTTCTTCCAAGGATGGATATATAAAGGAAGGCTTATGATCATTTGAATAGACAAAGCAGAGGATAATCCTCTTTATATGTAAAGGGAAAGAGAGAAATGTTTTGATAAAGAAAAACAAGAGTTCATGGAGAAATATCATAAGTTGATACCTGGTCATCCCCTTTCATATGGTCATTTTTTTGTAAGCAGGATCCTTCCTCCAATGGAGTCTTTGATATGGAGTCATCAGGTAGATGATTACAGTCAATTTTTTGTATCCCTCTCTTGTCTACCATCAAGAGTTGGATCTATGTCATTCTACCAGGGAAGCTTTCTTCACTTATCATTTCCCCGAAAACGGCGCCAAAATGTTAGCTCTCCAAGAGTCACCATAGATTGTAGATCAGGTGAGCTTGGTAACATACATGTCTGGTTTTTAATGAGTAGAATTCTCAATGATGGATCAATCTATGGATTGTTAACACTTGCATTCATGAGACAATTAGGAATGCATTCTAGTAGAATTGGCTTCACATGAACTCAATCAGATACTAAATAGGTTTAAACAAATATGGAGACCTATATTAGGTACACATGAAGGTAAAGCTATAACAATGAAAAGGTACATTTGCAAACCTATATCATTAATGCAAGGAAAGATAGGCTTCTCTAAATCATTAAATGAAACAAGAACCATGTGAATCAGTCACAATGGCACAAACATAGAGAAAGTATATATGAATAAGGAAAATATGATTTCATTCACTGAAGAATCAAGAATTAAGAAATACAGTCTTTCAAACCTCAAGCTATACAAGTCTTCTCAAGTCTTCCAGATAGAACCACCCTCTCTAGCTCATTCTAACCCTTCTCTACTCTTGTACCATCAAATATATATCACTATAGGTCCTTTCCAGCTCACCAATTCGAAATCCAACCCATTTCCCAAAATAAAAATAATTACAAACAAAAAGTGACATGTTTTAACTGATTTCCTGCTTTTGAGGATGCAAAATTATGAAAAACAGGCTTCAAAATGCCACTTGTAATTCTCAAAATATAATAGTTGTGTAAAATATGAGAACCATTTTTGTATATAAGCTTGTTCTAAAGAAAAACCTCTCTCAGTTTCTTTAAATTCATCTCCAGCTAGTTGGAATATGTGTCGCAAAAACATATCTCAAACATGAAATCATGAAAATTGAAAAGATAGGGCTCAAAGATTATTTGAATCTCCCAATTTGTGACACCTATGTGAAAAATGAAAGACTTTAATGTTCTTGGGTCCGTGATTGACAATAACCAAGTTTGGATTTTTAAAATTCATCATAGTTCACCCAAAAATCCTCCTGGAAGTCAACTGGTCAAAAATACCAGTTCAACAGTCCTAGAACAGAGTTTCTGCAACACATTTTGTAGCGTATTTCATAGCGCATGTCTCAATTCACAGTGCTTGAGCCAGTTCATAGCGCCAAAGGAGAATCAAGTAGCCAAACCCTTCCTGGCCTCTAAACAAGACAAAAAATATCATGGAGTACTAGATGGCTATGAGGTTGATGTTGGTAACTTCAGATTTGCACTCAGATGCCTACAACCTATCCAACCTACAACCCTCTTCTTCCACCAGTTCACAGTGCTAGTTCGCAGTACCATATCAAACATAGCTTTCACACTTGAATGGATTTATAGTGACAAAGGGGAGAGATTGAGTACAACCTTGAGGTATGACATGTCAAGGAAATGATATAAAAAACCAAAGATATGACTCATGGGGCTTCTTACCTGTCATGATAACAATCACGTAGCTCAAAATTTAGACCAAGGTTATACATAGACTTATTCATTTTGAAACCAAATATAACTTTATTATTACAACCTAAAGACTCAACACCTATGTCCTATAAACCTTATGACTCAAAAACAAAACCAAGGTGAATTTTTTGACCCATACAATCTTATGTGTTAACATATTGCAATACTTATGTAATGTTTGTAATTGATTTGTCTTAATATGATTTAAAACAAAAACAAATGTACTTGTTTTAGTCTCTTACATTTAAGTTGTGTATAGAGAGAACGTTACATTCCATGCATAATTCATGTCAAGCATTTGACTTTGGGCATAGGGAAAGTGGTGCAACCTGTAAAGACCATGTTAACTCTGTTGTTTCCCCTAATTGCGAGACTACTAGACGCTGAGGAATAAGGCCTCCACCTTATTGTGCGCCCCTTAGTTTACCTCATGAATCACCGAGTCTGCAGTTTACCCCCATGACATCGTGCAACCGTTCAAGAAAAAGTGCTCTGCACTTTTCAACTCCATCCATGGTGGGAGTGCTAGTAGGTGGAATCAGGGACACTGTTCCAACTCTCCCCATAGTATTGTTATGGATCTATACAACCTCATTACTCCTTTGTGAGTCAAATAAACAAGCATGATCCATGTGCCTGTATCCACTAACCCATTTCCTAATCAATAACGACATAAATCAATCCAATTATAGAAACCAATTCATTAATTAAGAACTACTCCCTGACTCATTCTGAAGTCCTGGAGTCCTGTTGATGATACCTGCATCAATGTATCTTCAAGTTTCTTGTCACTCAACACATCTTATTAGAAATATCTGTAATTAATCACAATCAATATCATGTACATTTATTCACCAATCACATGCAATTAATACAACTATTTCCATGTTTTAACTTTAAAATGAAATAGCATCTAAATGTCATCCAAGCATTTATTAACCGGTTCATTTGAAAAAAAAACACCCTCAAGGAATAACTCTGGTTTTACAAAAGTAGTCAAATAAAACGAGGCACTAAACATGTGGAAACTCATTTTTTTATGCTCTATGGATATTTGGGGTACAACATCATCCTATACCACCCTTGGTTAGATGTAATGTTAGTTGTCTCTTATACTTCCATGGGAGAAATTATGTTCTTCAAAAAAGGATGGTCTTCCTTTGTTTATTGTGACACTACCTCATTCTCTATGTACCCTTTGGTATGTTCTCCAACCATCTCCCTAGTATCTTCAATTCCATTTGTTTTTCCCAAATTGTAATCAATTATTGCCTCCATCCCTTCTTAGTTCCATCTCACACGGTTATATTCACCACATAACCCTTCTCGACTTTTTGTTGAGGTTTTAAGCCTTATTTAGAGGTGTTGAGCCTTGATTCCCATCCCACCATCATGTGCACCCTTGTTTGATTTCACTTTCCTATTTTCTATCTCATGTTGCTTGAGGAAATGGTATTTTGTGCCCCCTACCCTATGTTACTGTGGGTGGTTTCCATTAATCTCTCTTTTGTCTTTATTTATCTCATATGATTGACTACAGAGATTGTATGTCAAGTGAGGTTCCAATGTGAGGTACATATCTCTTGGTGGTGCTTGATCATCAATCCTGCCTCATCACCTTTGTAGGTTTGTGACCATGGTCGATGCATTCTACAAAATGACATGTACAAATGGCCCACCATACCTCATTGTCATCATCTCTTGTTCTCTTTTTTTTTCTCCCTTTGATATTTTCTTTTTATATGCTTGTTTCTTCTCTCGTACGTAGGGAATGGACATGATGCAGACACATATTCCCATAAAAATAAACCTTATTGAGCATGCCTAAGGGGGTATTTAAATTTACCAAAGGGAGTGGGTTTCCTTAATGAATTAATTGTATTTCTCTAAGTTTGTAGGATTCTAGAAGGAAAGAATCTATGTAAGAGGACGAGATCCTCGTGTACATGTAAGCAAATTTATAGAACGTAGGATTGGTTATAGACTATAGTTGATAGAGGCGAAGAATTTAGTGTTCTAATTTGAGTAAATTTATTAATTGAGTATGGAGATAGTTAGAATTTCTCCAATTAGTGTGTTAGCATTCAAGGCATGAAACCACGAAGAAGGAAAAGGTTATATTTCGAGTAATTAGTTATATATTTTAGGAGTTTTCTTGATGGCCTGGAAGTTTACCTTCCATGCATAAATATGTAAGCCTTCAGGCATGAACGGGGGTGTCCAAACAAAGAGAAATCAAGCCAAAGAGAAGACCAAGGAAGCGTCCACATTGTGAATAAGGCCAATAGAGGAATATGGGGTATTTTTTAGTTTTGTACATAGGTTTTTAATAGAAATTTTGTAATTATGTATCTGAGTTGTGTGTGTGTGAATGTTTATGTGCATTGACGAGTTTCTATGTATGCAAGATGACAAATAGAATGAGTTAATGAGGGTTTTGTGTATATCCTGTAATAATCATGGATGTATGAAGAGTGGAAGATGTGACTATATGGTTCCTCTTTGAATTCGAGTTGTGTAAAGGTTAAGCCTTTGTGTTAAGTATACAAGTTGATTATGGCTTGAAGAATGAGAACAAAAGGAGGGAGGTGAATTTCCTGTGAACTTTGAAAGGGCAAAGGAACCTACAACAAGACGAAATCATTTGTATTGATCAATAAGAATATCGATGATGACAATCAAGCCACACAGTGAAATCGTGGACCTGGAGCGGGTTAAATCATGATATTTTCCTGTTATATTCTTGTTTCTTCTCTCCTATGTAGGGAATGGACATGATGCAGAAGCATATTCCCATAAAAATAAACCTTGTTGAGCATGCCTAAGGGGGTCTCGATATTTACCAAAGAGAGTGGGTTTCCTTAATGAATTAATTGTATTTCTCTAAGTTTGTAGGATTCTAGAAGGAAAGAATCTGTGTAAGAGGATGAGATCCTCATGTACATGTAAGAAAATGTATAGAATGTAGGAGTGGTTATAGACTATAGTTGATAGAGGCAAAGAATTTAGTGTTCTAATTTGAGTAAATTTGTTAGTCGAGTATGGAAATAGTTATATTTTCTCCAATTAGTGTGTCAACCATCAAGGCATGAAACCATAAAGAAGGCAAAGGTTCTATTTCGAGTAATTAGTTATATATTTTAGGAGTTTTCTTGATGGTATGGAAGTTTACCTTCCATGCACAAATATGTAAGCCTTCGAGAATGAATGGGGGTGTCCAAACAAGGCGAAATCAGGCCAAAGAGAAGACCAAGGAAGCGCCCACATTGTGAATAAGGCCAATAGAGGAATATGGGGTATTTTTTACTTTTGTACATAGGTTTATAATAGAACTATTGTAATTGTGTATCTGAGTTGTGTGTGTGAATGTTTATGTGCATTGATGAGTTTCTATGTATGCAAGATGACAAGTATACTGAGTTAATGAGGGTTTTGTGTATATCCTGTAATAATCGTGGATGTATGAAGAGTGGAAGATGTGACTATATGGTTCCTCTTTGAATTCGAGTTGTGTGAAGGTTAAGCATGTGTGTTAAGTATATGAGTTGATTACAGCATGAAGAACGAGAAATAAAGGAGGGAGGTGAAGTTCCTGTGAACTTTGAAAGGGCGAAGGAACCTACAACAAGATGAAATCATTTGTATTGATCAATAAGAATATCAACGATGATAATCAATCCATGCAGTGAAATCGTGGACCTGGAGCAGGTTAAATCATGATCGTTGATCATGGTAGAGATCAACGACTAAGATTGATCAATTGGATCGAAAGCACAATTAATGAAATGAACGGAGTCAAGAGTATTCCTGGTGTCCGATGGGATAGTTAAACTGGACCAAATAGATGATGGTGCAAGGGTGTGTGGAGGAATAGTATCGATGCCTGGCTAGGAGAATGTGTTGGTGCCCAGTTGGAAGAGTAAGCCTAGTGGTCAGTGGTCTGGTTAAAATGGATCGAACTGATGAGGGCGCAGGTATGTGTGGAGGAATAGTATCGATGCCCAGTTAGGCGAACATGTCAGTGTCTGGTTGGAAGAGTAATATTGGTGGCCAGTGTCTTGGTTAAACCAGATCGAAGTAATTCTTTAAGGGTGCATCGTTGGGTATTTCGGTGACCTGATGTCTCGGTGACCCAATGGTCGGTGTAACCAGACCGGGTAAATAGTAGAAAGCAAGGTGTTAAGGTTAACCTAGTGGCTATTTGACTACAATTTAACTGGAAATAATTAGATTTGGTTACAAAGGTTTTTTAAGTCTCGGTTAAGTAAATTTTTGATAAAGGGGCTTAAGGCCCAGTTTAGAGCCTACCTCGTGTACGTTTTTTTTGGTGTATGGATAAGCCCTTGATCATATGGGCTTGGAGTTTAAGGCTCAAGTTTTTGGTGATTAAATGAAGCTACCATCCATCAAAGGAGTTCAAGAAGGTTAATGGGGGTGGTGCCCCCATCAATTGGTATTAGAGCACAAAGATCTCATGCATTGAAGAAAGGAATTAGATGAATAGAGAAGCAACTTTTAAAGATGAATATTTGATGAGATCTTGTAAGTAAACATGTTCCTTATGTTTTACAGTTAATTCTAGACAAAGTCTTTTTGACAGGTAGTAGCAAGAAAAAAGAATATTTGTGGCAAAATCCTTTACAAATGAGGGTAACAGAGAAGGAAATAAGAACAAATTCTAGCTACGGTTAGTTAGAATTTTTTGAGGTGCCTCCACAGTTTTGATTGTGGGAAAATGTTTCTATAAGAAGAAGAGCAGGTGAATCTCTTAGGATATTGTGAGTAGAAGTGCATAAAACTAGAGGAGCAGAGAAATCTTGGAAGGTTCCAGAGGAGAGAACCAAAGATACCAAAAGGATAAGAGATAAACTTGGTGAGGTATTGTGTAGCAGGGTGAAAAAGACCTGTTACTGGTAGAGGTTATGTTTAGCTCATTGTTGAGAATTTTGAAGCTTAGGGAGAAGGAGATGACTAGAGATTGTCCAAGAAAGGGTTCAGGAGGAAGCCACAACAAGGTGAGAGGAAGTGCCAAAGAATTTGGAAAAAAAAATATGAGTGATGAGGAACTCGACAGAGGAAAGATGAGTTGAAGGATAGACTAGGTATGATGATGATGTCGCTACAGGAACAAATAAAAATAGACCAAAGATGTGGATGAAAGTTGAGGAAGTGGTGTAAAAATTCTTACTCCAGCACCTAGGTACTTTGTTATCTAGTGATTTCCTTACTGCAATCATATTAGAAACTCACAAAAAAGTAATACACTACTGAAATATTCAACTCAATATCATGCAGTGGAAGCATAAACTAGGAAACCAAATAAAGCACACACGAACACCAGAATTTTTTGGTACATACCTCTGGAAAAACCATGGAGGGAAAACCAGTGTTGAGAATGATTTTATTATGCTAATATCAGGGCTCCCATAATAGGGATAATTTCCCACTGAGAGAAATACAACTGCAGACAAACCTGGAAAGGGCTAACCTGTTGTACAATCAATTCTAGCACACTTTTCTAGGCATTCACTACTGTCTCTTCAGTGACTCATGGATATTTGTGAATTTCCCCATTGTGACCCGCATATGTCTACAAATGTCTCCTCTGTGACTCGTGGATATGTATGGAAAGTACATATGGAAAACTTCGTATAGTTTGACTCTTTCCTATGGCTTTCTTCTGAAGAAACCCACCTGCGTATGCCTATGTTCTCTCCTTTCCTTGATCTAGATGATCTCTATATGAAGTTCCTTCTTCACCTATCTAATATATTGAACCACATTCCTCCATGATCCAATACTTTATGTCGACTCCCTCAACACCTGTCAAGTCAAGTGTCTTTCTCCTTCACCCTAGCCTTGATTTTATAATCGTGAGTTACAATCTGTTTCTAATATCAAAAGTGATCTATGGTTGAGAATACTTCTCACACTCACTTTTAGATTTATATTACATGTTGCATGCTAAGTACTTTTAGCATGTTTCATAAATAACTCAATTAACTAATTATATAATTAATTAATAAAATAAATTTACTTTAATAATTCCTTTAACTAAAGTAAATTCAAGAGTAGAAGGCTTTGGACGATTTCCACACGTCTAGACACATAGACCTATGCGGAAATACATGTCTGATGCTACCACTAATGTCAACACTCCTTCTTATCAAGGTATTTTTCACCACTCCAAGTCTATCCCTGAAGAATACAAAATTCCCAGCTTTCTCCAAGGGCTTGGTCAAAATATCTGCAACCTACTCATATGTGGAAATATACTGAAGCTTCATTGCTCCTTTCTGGATCCTATCCCGGATGAAGTGATATATGATCTCATTATGCTTGGACCTATCATGGAATAATGGATTCTAGGAGAGTTTGATACAACTCTAATTATCGCAGTATATCATTGTAGGCTCCAAATCATGACCAAATAAACCTTTAAGAAATTTGCGAAGCCAAAATGGATTCATAGCTAGCCTTACTAACTAACATATACTATGCCTCTATTGAACTGAGTGCCACAGAAGTATGCTTCATGTTGAACTGTGTAATAACTATTGATCCCAAGATGAAGCAACACCTCGAGGTGCTCTTTTTTTCTATTACATTGCCTGCCCAATCTGAGTTTGTATATCTCTGCAACTCTACTCCATCTCCTCCAAGATATCTCAATCCATACTCTATTATACCTCTCAAGTACCTGAGCACATTCTTTTTTGTGATCCAATGCACCTACCTTGGCTCTACCATAAACTGACTCAAGTTGTTCACAACAAAACAAATATATACTCTAGTGTTGACCAAATACATCAAGGACCCTACCAGTCGTCTGTATATCCTAGGATCCACCAACTATGAATCTGAAGTGTCAATCTTATTCATTTTGGTAATCATAGATGTAGCCATTGGTTTACAGTCCTCCATCCTAAATCTCCTCAATAAATCTATTGCATACTTCCCTTGTCCAAGGAATATCTCTCTTGATACCTTCCATACCTCTAACCCTAAGAAATAATGCATCAATACAATGTCCTTCATCTCGAACTCGCTAACCAAATCTCCTTTTCACCTTATAATAAGCTCCTCTGCTCCCGTGAGAAATAAATCATCAACATACATAACCAATATGAGAGGATCATCTCCAACAAGTATGAAGTACAAGTTAGGATCTGCCCCACTCTTGGTAAATCCCATACTCTGCAAGTATCCATCGATCCTGGAATACCACACCATGGGTGCCTGTTTGAGTCTGTACAATACTTTATTAATCCTACACACATGAGACTCCGTCCCATTTACCTCAAAGCCCAAAGGTTTCTCTATGTATACTTCCTCCTCAATGATCTCGTTGAGGAATGATATTTTCACGTCCATCTGATGTATCCTTCACTTCATAACTGAAGCAATAGAAATAAATGCTCAAATAGAAGCATACCTGTAGATTGGAGAAAATGTCTTCTCGTAGTCCACTCCCTCTTTTTGGGAGAACACTATCGCCACAAACCTCTCCTTGAACTTCTATATGCTACCATATGAAACATACTTGATCTAGTAGAGCCACCTAGAACTCACAATTGTATTCCCCTTCGGTCTCGTCACTATGTCCCAAACATCATTGCTCATAATATAGGTGTACTCCTCTACCATGGAATCCCGCCATACCTGTTGATATTTTGCTTCCTCAAAACTAGAAGGCTCGACATCAATTATGCTACTCATAAGTGCCATATAGTTCATAAACTTCTTCGGAGGCATGCGCTCTCTGACCACACTCCTAGGATCCTCACCAACATCCTTCAATGTTTGTACTATCCATCTTGGTCTCCTAATAGGGATGGAATGGTCTAACTCCTCCTCTCCACTTGAATTTTGAATTGTTGATTGTTGCTCATCCTTCGGATCCTACTACTCCTTATCCTATGTAATTGTTGATGACTCTTGAGCACTCCTAGATGTTAAGTTCTCCTCGAAATTCACATATCTTCTCACAAATGTCTTCATTTGCGATGGAATGAAGATCATGTAATCCTTTGAGGTCTCACTTTACCCCACAAATATACCCTTGTATATTGAAGGCTCCAACTTCGTCCTCTTCTCCACTCACACATGGATGTAAACTGGACAACCAAATATCCTTAAATGTTATATCTCTAGCTTCAACTCTGAGAATGCCCCCTCTGGAGTCTTTTCCCCCAATATCATGTGAACACTCTTGTTTTTCACATATATCATTGTATTACATGTCTCATCCCACAAAAACATGGGCAACTCCTGATCATGTATCATAGCCTTAGAAAAATCGATGATGGACCGATTATTTCTCTCCACAACCCCATTATGTTGAGGGTTGTATGAGACTGTCAACTCCCTCTTGATCCTTGCCTCCTCGAAGAAATATTTGAATTCATTCGAGGTGTACTCTCCCCATTATATGACCTCAATAATTAAATATCCATCCCTGACTAGTTCTCTACCTGAGCCACGAACTCTCCGAACCGACTGAAGACCTCAAACTTGGTCTTCATAAAGAGGATCCATATTTTCCTAGAAAAATCATCAATAAATGACAATAGTATGATGATCCATGTAATTATGCTACTGCCATAGTCCCACTCACATCTGACTAGACAAGATCCAAGATCCCCTTGGACCTACACTTGTTGCTTGGAGAAGAATCCTTGACATTCTTTCCAAGTGCACACCCTCTGCACGCTCCCTACTACTCAATAATGAACTCTAGAATACATGTAACAATAGCCCTTAGAATCATCAATTCCCTATAGTGTAGGTTTCCCAACCTCCTATGCCACAACTCACATAGGTTGTCATTGTTGTGTACCAAATCCTGAACAGACTTGCCCTGCAACCTGTATAAATTTCCCTCTCTAACCCCAACGACCACTACGTTTTTCAGGATATCTTTCTCTAAACGTATGAGTACCTGCCCTCTCTAAAAAGTGAAGGAAATTTTTTCTTCAAACCTGGTACGCAAATCACATCACGGGCATCTAACAAGCCTCCTGACTCAAGTTGAAACGTAATTGTTCCCTCTCCCTTCACTGCATACTTGGTATCATCACCAAGATCCACATGAACCTTTGATTCCTTCTTCATTATTCTATTAAATAACTCTCGTGCTTCTATCATATGATGAGATGCACCAATATCCAAGAGCCAAGCACTCCTTGTTGTTGTGCTAGTAGAAAGGAAAGAAATCATTGAGTAGTCCTTCTCAAATTTTACCGCAAACTCATCAAGTTGTGTATCTGTTGATGATGTCATCTACATATTTTCATTACCCTTGTTCTTCTTCTTCAGACACTGAGATGCATAATTCCCATTCTTATGACATTAGAAGCACTTGATTTTACTCAAGTCTTTCTTCTTCCCTAGTTGTGATGATCATCCATCACTGTTAACCTTATTACTAGAACTCTTTCATTTTCCCTTCCTTGTCTTCCTGACAAGGGCCAAGTTATCTTCACTAAATCCTTGCTTGTTTCATTTAGACTCTTCCCGAGTCTCTTCGTGGATGAAATCATCCCAAAGTCTCTGTCAATCTAGGATATTCTCTCGAGCATAAATTCCTTTGAAAAATGGTTTCCATGACTTGGGAAGTCCATTCAATGCCACGTTCATGAGCTCTTCATCCTTTGTTTTCTCCCCTATGGTTGGAAGTTCATCATGTACCTATGTGATCCTCACGAGGTAGATGGTAACATTATCTGATCTAGACATTTGAACTAATCTGATTTTATTCCTTAATATCATATTCCTATTCATGTTCTTGATTTGGAATAAATTTACCAAGGCATCAAACATCTATTTGGTTGTCATCTTCTCGTTTAGGTGATGGATTAGATGATCCTTCATAGAATATAGGAGGAATATTTATGATTTGATCTCCTTCTTGTTTTGAGCATCTAAATCTTTTGGATCGGTTGTTGGAGTAATCGTTGTATCCACTAACTCCCAAAGGTCATACTCCTTCAACGCCAAAGTAACTCTTGCTTTCCAAGATAGAAAGTTCGATGCTCCATCCAATTTGTCTTCAAATCTCAACGGTGTTGTTTTAATCCCTAAGACCTGATAAACTACCCTGGAAATAACATGTTGCTAGAAAATTGTTCATGTATCGATCTAGCTTCCCTTCAGAGCATGAGTTATGATACCATGTAGAAATTCTTACTCCAACACCTAGATACTTTTTTATCTAGTGATTTCCTTACTCTAATCAGATTAGAAACTCACAAAACAATAATACACTAATGAATTATTCAACTCAATATCATGCAATGGAAGCATAAACTACGAAACCAAATCAAGCACACATGAACACCATAATTTTTTGGTAAATACCCTTGGAAAAACCCTGGAGGGGAAACTAGTGTTGAGAATGATTTTATTATGCTAAAATCAGGGCTCTCGTAATAGGGATAGTGTACCACTAAGAGAAATACAAATATAGACTAACTTGGAAAGGGTTGAACTGTTGTACAATCAATTCTAGCACACTTTTCTAGGCATTTGCGACGGTATCTTCAGTGACTCACATATATCTATGAATTTATCCATGGTGACCCACGAATGTATGTGATTGTCTCCTCTGTGACCCGTGGATATGTACAGAAAGTTTGTACGGAAAACTCCGTACAATTTGAATCCTTCATGTTCCTTTCTTCTATTGAAACCCACCTACGTATGCCTATGTTCTCTCTTCTCCTTGACCTGTATGATCTCTAGATGAAGTTCCTTCTTCACCTATCCAAGATCTTAAACCACATTCCTCTGTGATCCAATACTTTGTTTCGACTCCCTAAACACCTTTCAATTCAAGTGTCTTTCTCCTTCACTCTAACCTTTCTTTTATAATCGTGGGTTACAATCTATTTCTAATCTCAAAAGTGATCTACGGTTGAGAATACTTCTCACACTCACTTTTAGATTTATATTACATGTTGCATGCTAAGCACTTTTATCATGTTTCATAAATAACTCAATTAACTAATTACATAATTAATTAATAAAAACATTTACTTTAATAATTCCTTTAACTATAGTAAATTCAAGAGTAGAAGGCTTTGGACGATTTCCACACATCTAGACACATAGTCCTGTGCGGAAATACATGTCTAATGCTACCACTAACATCAACAAGAGGATAAAGTGGCCTATTGTGAAATTATTTTCAAGGAATCTTAAAAAAAAGTTGAAGCACAAGTTGAGTGTTAAGTACCAAAGACTGAATGTAGAAATATCACAATAGATCCAGAGATAAATATAGAAGAATCACACTTTTATTATAAGAAAACCATTGAGGTAGGGAAACACCATACAATGGATCATATTATGGAAGGGATCCTCTCCTGTTCACTTGCCTCTTTGAGGGGGCATCCTCCTATTGAGATATCACTTCAAATACAATTACTTCCCAACTTGTCTCATTACATTGTTTGAACCCCTTTATATAGTGCTACCAACCACCTATGAACATTCTAGACGAGGAACCTTCTAGAAGTGGAACCTTCTAATAAGTCCTCTTACATTTATTATATCTAACTCTCATAGTGGGCCTTATTTAATACTATAGTGGACTTAGTCCACCTTACATTGAATGGCCTCCACTATTATCACTATGGGCCCTCTGCCCCCCCCCACTACCTCTCTATCTACCTAACATTCCACCCCTCTTATGAAAGTGTTGTCCTCAACGCTTTCTATGAGAGTGTACAACCATATGCCAGGGTCCCATGGATAAGTGTGGACTATAGTGTTGAAGTATGTTAGAGAACCAGGGTCCCATGTAGAAATGAAAGTCACCATGTTGAAGTAGTCCAACCTCCATTTTAAATTGGGGTTGCATGTTCAAGTGCTCATGTGAACTTCACGCAGAAGATATCTGAACCCAATAACCAACTGAAAATGATGCTCCAAAGAATGACACATGTCATGTGGATCCAAATAAGAATATCCATCCACATAGTGGGAAAGGGTTGTAGTTGAATCTAAAAGGAATAATACCATTGTATAATATGAAGGATGGACATTGGTAATCATAAATGGCTCTTGACTTGTTACATTGATGTTCTCTACAAAAGGTGTAGTAGAGTCATCAAATAAAATATGAAAGTGGTTTTCATCTCAGAAATGACAACTATCCATATACCAATCATCACAATCGGCCTCAAAATCATACCAAGCATAGAATTCTTGATTGTATTCATCCCTGATGTCTTCCATAAGATATCTCTCCTACATTCTAGCCAAGGAATCATGAATACTATGAAAACTATCCTTGAGGCCATCTACAAAGTCATGCAATGTGTCATGCGGTTGGGCTTTGAATGCTTCAATCATCTGTATAATTTCCTCGAGGGTTTGAGAGTGAGTATCCATTGGAAACACCAAATAAAATATACCAAAAGAAAGATCTGGAAATTCTTTATCCAATGGGTCTAATTTGGTAGCAATCTAAGGACCTTGTGAAAAGTTATGGACTCTGCAATCTTGTCGCCATCACGAAAAAAACCCCAAAATGGTTGATTTTAAACCAACGATCTCTTCACTTCCGTAACTTCGATTTGGATGATTTTTTTTTTTTTTTGAATTTGGGTAAAATTGTGAGAGGAACTCAGATATGTAATTTATTTGAGCAAATTCCACCCCAGGTTCTACAAAAATTAGAAAAATCTCGCAGTCGTTTGTGGAAAAAACCCTAAAAAATAATAGATTTTAAAATTCCAATAACTTTACTTCCTGGACTCTGTTTCAGCCGATTGTTTTTTGAAATTGGGTATTTTTCCAAGAGGAATTGAAATATATAATTTTTTTGGCCAAATTATACTCATAAAGTTTCATATATGAACCTGAAGTGCGTCGTCCTCTTTTTTCCCTAGAAAAAAATCTGCAAAAAGAGCCAAAAAATTATCCCCTTCTTTGGCCAAGGAAAGTGCTCTGATACCACTTGTTAAGTACCAAATATTGAATGTATAAATATCATAATAGATCTAGATAGAAATATAGAAGAACCACACTTTTATTATAATAAAACCCTTGAGGTAGGGAAACACCATACAATGGATCATATTATGGAAGGGATCCTCTCTGGTTCACTTGCTTCTTCAAGGGGGTATCCTCCTATTGAGATACCTCTCCAAATACAATTACTTCCCAAATTGTCTCATTACATTGTTTGAACCCATTTATATAGTTCTACCAACCACATATGAACATTCTAGAGGAGGAACCTTCTAGAAGTGGAACCTTCTAAGAAGTCATCTTACATTTATTGTATCTAACTAACATAGTGGGCCTTATTTAATCATATAGTGGACCTAGTCCACCTTACATTGAATGGACTCCACTATTATCACTATGGGCTCTCTGGGCCCCCCACTACCTCTCTAGCTACCTAACATTGATTGATTGGATAGATACAGAGGTGAAACTCATGGAAGCTTAGTATAGAAGGAAGTCCTTTGGAGTAGGACAAACAGTTCAGATTTGTGAACCAAAGAAGGGAGAAATTCTTGGAGAAGATGATGTAGATGGAGAAGACGAGGTTCAGAATCAAGACCTTATGAGATGCTTGGAGAGTTTATTCCAGCACAAGGAAAGGATGCTAGAGGCATCTGAAGAGACAAGAGAATCTCATAATTTTAAAGCTAATGAATTGTGTATGTTTGCAAGGATTGAAGAGTGTGAATATAGATAGACCCATAAATATGTCATAAGAGAGGAAGAGCCAACATTGTCTCATAAAAGCAGTCAAAGGGGAGACTATACACAATCAATGAATGTAAATGTTGAAGGGAAAGTATGAGAATTTGTTGTAACAGTGAATGAGACAATATTGGTTTATGAATACAACCATGAGGAGGACAAAGAGATTAAGGGATAACATTTAGATGTAATGATAACAAATCAAGGTGAGGAGTTAAAACTTATCGAAGAGTGGCTAGTCAATCCCAAGGTTGAGAAAGACTATATAGAGATTGTATATTTTGAAGAAGACAAAGGAATGAAGACATAAATTATTGAAGCATTTCCTGAATCACTCCAGATAGTAAAATGTACTACACAACACGAATATTCTATAGAATTGAAGAGTGAAAATAGAGGTAAGGAGAAATCCTCTAGATAAGAAAGAGTGCTTGAAGGATGTCGGCAGAGCCGAGGCAATGATGACCGAGGAACATGCCACTAACTTGGAGTGACACTTATAGGTTTTCCATATAGAAGTTGGAATGTATGTTTCCTTAGCTGTTGAGAACTTAGCATCTTATAAGGTTGAAGGGATTTTTAGATGGTGTATTTATAACATTGTAACATGGTCCAAGCAGCCATATACCTTACATGGATTTGAGAAAAAGCATGAAGAAAATTGGAGGAAGTATGGTATTATGACATATGTACAACAAGAAAATGGCGATCAAGGGATTGTCATGGAGGAACACAAGAAGGTTGAAGGTTCAACTTGTAGCTAGAAATTTGTATAAGAACAAATGGTTCAAAGGGAGAAGACAGTAAACACATATTGTAAAGGAGGACAACAAGATGTATTGATAGTCATTCTTATGGTTGAAAAAGATCCTCTACATGATGAAGAACAAGTTATTGCCTGAGATATTTTAAAATTGTGTGTAGGTGCACACAAAAACAAGAGTTTTGAAGATGGAAGCAGACAATCTTCTGCAAAGAAGCAAGAAGATTGGAGAATATAACTAGGTGACTTAGAGATTTGTGAATAAATGTTTGAAGAGGAATGGAGGAGATTTCTTTTAACTCTCACATAAAGAATTCTTGAGATAATGTCTAAGGAAAGGAAGATCAGTGTGCATGGATATGATTATCCTCAAGGAGTTGAGGATAGAAAAAGGTGTGGAGACAAAGAGATGGCAGAAACCACAAAAAATTTATGTGAATATTTAAAGCAAAAAATTTGCAGCAATAGCATGTACCAACAAAGGACAAGACTGGACATTGAATTGGATGAGTTATGGAAGTGTTTGAAGAAGATTCCCAAGTGGGATTGCAAAGGGATAAAGAAGGAAATCAACATAAAGGAGAAATTGGTTGAGGATGAGTCTAAAACAAGGTAAATGGAAAGAACGAAAGCAAGAAAATATTGGCATCCTAGAAGATTGAAGACACTAGTAAAGGAACAATGGAGGAGAGATTGTGGACAACAACAGTATCAAGTATGAAATATACGTGGAAAGAAGCAATTGAGGACATATGATCAAGAGTTCATAAAAATTTTGTACCTTGGGAGTTTGATGCAAGAGCATATTCGCATAAAAATCAAATGTGTTGAGCAGGCCTAAGGGGCTCTTGAAATTTACCAAATGGATTGGGTTTCCTCATTGAATTAATTGTATTTCTCCGAGTTTTTAGGATTCTAGAAGGAAAGAATATTTGTAAGAGGACGAGATCCTCATTTACATGTAAGAAAATGTCTAGAAGGTAGGAGTGGTTATAGTTGATAGATGTGAAGAAGTTAGTGTTTCAATTTGAGTAAATATGTTAGTCGAGTATGGATATAGTTAGAATTTCTCCAATTAGTGTGTGAGCCTTCAAGGCATGAAACCAAAAAGTGGGCAAAGGTTCTATTTTGAGTAATTAGTTATAGATTTTAGGAGTTTGTTTAATGGTCTAAAGGTTTACCTTTGATGCATAAATATTTAAGCCTTTAGGTATGAATAGGGGTGGCCAAGAGAGTGAAATAAATCCAAAGAGAAGGCCAAGACTAGCACCCACATTGTGAATTGGGTCAGTAGAGGAATGTGAGGTATTTCTAAGTTTTGTACAAAGGTTTTTAATAGAACTGTTGTAATTGTGTATCTAATATGTGTGTGTGAATGTTTTTGTGTGTTTATGAGTTTATGTGTATGCAATATGATGAGTAGAATGAGTTAACGAGGGTTGTGTGTATATCCTGTAATAATAGTGGATGTATGAAGAGTGGGAGATGTGATTGTATGGTTCCTCTTCGAATTTAGGTTGTGTGAAAGTTAATCCTTTGTGTTAATCAGACGAGTCGATTACAGCTTGAAGAATGAGAGCAAAAAGAGAAAGGCAAAGTTCTTATGAACTTTGAAAGGGAGAAGGAACCTACAACAAGATGAAATTATGTGAGTTGATCGATAAGAATATCAACAGTGATAATAAAACCCCACAATGGAATCATGGACTTGGAGTAGGTTAAATCCTGATTGTTGATCATGGTAGAGATTAACGACTGAGATCGATCAACTGGACCAGAAGCACAGTTAATGAAATGAAAGGAGTCGAGAGTATGCTCGGTGTCCAGTGGGCCAGTTAAACCAGAACAAACCAATGAGGGCATGAGGATGTGTGGAGGAATAGTATCGATTCCTAGTTAGGAGAATGTGTCAGTGCTTGGTTGGAAGAGTAAGCATGATGGTCATTGGCCCAATTAAACCGGATCAGAGTAATTCTTTAAAGGTGCATCGTCTGGTATCCCGGTGATTGGTGTAACCAGATTGATTAAATAGTATAAAGTGTAGTGTTAAGGTTATCTCGGTGGTCGGTTGACTACAGTTTAACTGAAAAGAAATAGATATGGTTACAAAGTTTTTTTAAGTCACGGTTAAGTAAATTTTTGATAAAGGGGCTTAAGGGGTTTAGAGCCTACCCCATGTACGTTCTTTTTGGTGTATGGATAAGCCCTTGGGTATATGGTCTTGGAGTTTAAGGCTCAAGTGTTTGGTGATTAAATGAAGCTACCATCCATCAAAGGAGTTTAAGAAGGTTAACGGAAAATGGAAAATGGAAAATGTCATCTAGTCGCCACGTCTAATGGAAAATGTAGGTGTCATCCTCTTTGACCCTTGACATGTATAATCTCACTATAGCATTTTTTTAATTTCTAATGGAAACAAGGTATATGTATAGGTATATGCAAGTATCAAACACTATACTTCTTTCTTTTGGTTCATGGTTATGTTATTTTATGTTGGTAGATAACCCTTTTATATTAATAGTTTGGTTGTTATTTGCTTTTAGTAGTTTGATTTCTCTTTCCTTCATAGTCTTCTTGTTATTTACCATTAATATCTATAGTTGTAACACTTTTAAGATTAGGTATTTCATGGTTTAATTATTTTTAGTGTTGATGGATAACCTTTTCATGCCCTTGCAATTATCCAATCCCCTAATTATTTTTCTATTGGCTTTTCGGTAGCCAACATTGTTGTGCTTTTGTAGCTTCATGCCATGTATATCTAGATATTATTTTTCTTACTTCTAACACACTATCATGCTCTAAGTAGATTTATTTTTCATAGTTTAATTCGTTCTTAACATACTCTTTGTTTCAAGATTTTTTAGCTAGATCTTGTATATCCCCCTACCCTCGACATTATCTACTTGTCATGCACAATTTCTTGTTGATATTTCCTTCCTTTCGTATGGCTTACTTTTTATCATGCACCTACATGAGGACTTTATGGTTCTTCACTAGTGTCATTTGCATTTGGGTAACATAACCTCCATGATGGCATATGTATTTTCGTATGAGAGATTCCCCTCCTTATGTCAAGGCAAGGAATCGTCCAATGACTAATTTATGGGGCATTTCCATGCACGATTACATTTGTGTATTGTTGCATATTTTTAGGAAACAAGTACCAAAATATCTTGAAAGTATAAAGAGAAGAAACTCCACGCCTTGAGAAATAGATATAAGAATAAACAATAAGCCTCTTCAAGGGGGAATACTCCTTTTACAATAGAAAAAATGTACAAGAATGAGATGAGATGATTCCAAAATTGGGTCTCCTTATTATTATTATTATTATTATAGGAGACAAAAGGGTACAATTACAATTAAAGTGTCTAGCTGACAACACTAATATAACAATAGAAATATAACTCATTATCTAGTGTTTTACATGGGGCTTTGTCTAGGGTTTAACATGCCCCTCACATTCAAACAAGTGTTTTCCTAAACACTTGAATAATTGTGGGTGTTTATGCATGAATAAATCATCTTCCCATGTCACATGTTCCACCAGTATGTTCTTCCATTTGATGAGGTACTCAGTTATTGCTCGATTTCACAGTTGCTTGTTTTTGTAAATATTTTCTATTCAACTATGAACATAATGTACAAAGATGATTTTTTCCCAAATAGTCCAGATACCATAAGGTTTTCCAAGCATAACCCAAAAAAATCCATGTTCGTTGATCTGCACAAAGAGGGAAACCAGGCTAAGACTAAGACCAAAATTATAACAAGTCATGACTATAAACAACCAAGAGTCTATGAATCTAAATAACAGGTAAGCTATAAAATTAGACAAGTGTTGATCAAAAAATTTGACCATCTAGGTTTCCCACTCTTGGAAAAATAAAATAAAAAATTGATATTAGAAGAAATAAATTTTGAACGATTATCAGTTCATAACATAACCCTCGGTCTCAGCTTCATCATGCATTTTACACATTAAAAATATGAGTTTGTATCCTCATGATATCCATTTTTTTCTCTAACTGCCCAAAAAATGTTTTTTCCATGTAACTCATCTAATTTGGTTGGAAACAAGATTTTCTAAAATTATGCCCATTTTTGGAACCATGCCCATTTTCTTGGAACTATGATTATATTCTTGGAACCATGTTGATTTTCTTGGAACCCCGCTTATTTTTTCTTGATTCTATTCACAATAGTCAAGACTAAGTCTTGACTAAGTCAGATTTTCTTGTGTCTCGGTTATTCATCCCATACATTTTCTTGGTTCTAGTTTTCCATACTTAACATTTACCCTTAATACACTCTTGTGGGGATACCCCTACATCCTCCTTCACTCCACATCCCCTTACTACCTTCCCCATGCTCTCATAATTAACCATTTTATTATACTTCTTCGGACCTACACTCTTCATCCTCCTTACCCACACATTCCCTCACCCCATTCCCCCACCCTAATATGTTTTCCCCCACTTCTCCTCTCGTCCTTCTCCTTATTCTTTTACACTTAACCATTCTTCCTAAGTTTTAATTACTCCAACCACATTACGACAAATGGAAACAAATTGTATTATGAAACATGGAAACCAATTGTATTATGACACGTGGAAGCTAATTATAATCTGACATGTGGCATCCTATAAGGCTATGAAACGTGGGATATGATTGAGAGCTGACTTGTCACTAACTGGGAGGCGACTAAGCATTGATTGAGCATCAAATTTTTTATTAATTCATGAAATTTCCTAAGGTTCGAGCCTCCAAGTCTCCATAGTCTTCATATTCTTCACATCAAGTCTATGTTAGACATTTAAATATATACATTATACTCTCAAAACACTACAATGAATCTAGGATATAGATTACAAAGAAAAATTCGAATTTTAAATGGAAAATTTGAATTTGAATGGAGGGCTAAGATTAACCCATGAGTTGTATGAATGACTGCTAAGCGACGAACTTCTGGAAGTCATAACTTGAGATATGGGGGTCAGTTTTGGACAAAATTTACCTTGTTGGAAAAGTAATTAGACAAGGAAGATGGTGAAATAGGTTTCAAGAGGAAAAATTGGTCATAACTCTCTCATAAATTGAAAGAAAAATCATTTTTTTTTCATGGTTTGTTGGTAAATTTGTTTGGAACCTTGACTTTCTGAGGCTATAACTTGAGATTTAGAACTCCAAATCATGCTCAATAAGAAACATTGGAAATATGGGAATATGAAGATTACTTCTAGAGTGGTTTCCATGGCTAAGAAATCAACTATCATGTTCAAAAAATTAAAACACATTCCGCTTTTGTTTAAGTAAGTCAGCTTCAAGTTTTGGAATTGAAAATTTATTAAATATATTTTATAAAGGGATAAAGTGGGTCCCACTTGGATGAATCAATTTCAATGACATAAATTCATTACCGAGAATTCAATGAAGCATTAATTAAAAGTGGATTTCTCCAAAAATGAATTGTGTGTAAAATTATAAAAAGACAAACCCTGACTACTTCAAGAACGTTGAGTGCAGATTTTAAAAAGGCAAGAGAAGGCACCATCAAGACGTTGGCAATCAGAAAATTGTACTGGGGTAAAAGATTCTACAAAAAGAAAATATTTATCTTTCAAATATTTGGTGGACTGGCCTGTTATAACTTGTCTCTCTACATCTTCTTGTTTTTTGTTTCTTTCCATAAAATCTTCCATGAATGTATGTAAAACAAGAAGATTTGGGTCTAAGCAGTTATTTATCTTGAAATCTTCAGTCATCTTGTAACATTTCAGGTCCAAAGGAGCACATTCCCTACCTGTAAAAAGAAAATGCAATTCATTTTGGTTCATGCAATAGTCATTGAGACCTTGTTGAAGTTGTTTCAGTTCCCTTGTTTCTGACATTATTGAACTTATCATATTGGGATATTTTTATAAATTTCTCCTGCAAAGAACTATTCGGGGAACTACATTAGTGATTTCTCAGACTTGAGTTGAAAGCATGTGATTTCAAATGATTTTTCCTATGAATTTTTTTTTTTAGTTTTAATGAAGTTATCATTTAAAGTTCTTTGAAGACCTGTCCATTTATTCATCTTGTAAAATTCATAGTAGATTCCAAGTTCAGTTTATCTTACAAAAAATAAAGAATGTTTGTGAAGGGAGACTCCAAAATCTTGTAGACACAAATATCAGATAACACACTTTATCCCATATTTTCTTTAAATGATTTGATGTATATTTGTATAACTATACATAAGGGTCGTACATTTGTATATGCAAGATTTATTGGAAGATATTTCATGGTTTTCTCTTTAGCATTCACCCTTTACATTCATTGTAAAACCATACAAATAATCTTCCAACAATTCAGCCAAATAGGATTACCACCTCTATAAAAACGCAGGGGGATTCATATCCTTGTTAGGTTGATGTTTGGATATTTACAAATATGAACATCAACAACAAGATAGACTTGAACATATGTACAGTAAAGGACCCATATAGAGTCCGACCAAACAATACCAAGTTGCTTTCAGTCATGGAAATGAGACACATGAGAAGTAGGTGGGGAGGTGTTGGATTTGAATCTTGCATCTAGAGAAGACCCAACTTCTAGACATTCCACCACCACATCTTCCCCATAGTCCTCGATCACAACAAGTGGCACCCGATCCGAGGGATTTCACAGTTGTTTGATCCTTGTTTCAAGTATTGTTTTTGGTTCTAGTATGAGTTTACCTTCTTCATTAATCTGTCGTAAAATAGTTTGGATTGGGATCTTGTCATCGATTACCTTGTCTAAGAAAGAAACATGGAAGACTATCTCTACACGTGAAGATGGAGGCAACTCCAATTTGTAAGCCATACTTCCAATTGTTTTCAACACCTTATAGGGCCCATAATACTTGGGTACTAATTTAGTGTACTTCTTTTGTTTCTTGAGGGACACCTATTTATATGGTTGTATCCTCAAAAATAAATAGTCCCCCACTTCAAATTGTCTTTCACTACAATGTTGATTTTCTTGTTTCATCATATTTAGTGTTATAACCAAGTTATCCTTCAATAGTTTGAGAACCTATTGTTAGTGACATATATGGTCCTCCACTACTTAAACCTTTGCAGCCCCTTTCAAGGGTGATGTGATGGATCGAGGATAATATCCATAAAGTGCCATTGATGGGGATATTTTTTATGAAGTATGTAAGGATGTGTTGTACCACCATTCTGCCAAGGGTAACCACTTGACCCATTATGTTTGTTTATCAAATGAAAATAAATGAAGATACCCTTTGAGAAATTTATTCACAATCTCAGTTGGCCCATCGGATTGAGGATGGTAAGATGGGATGTGAGCCAATTAAGTACCCAAAAAACAAAATAATTCAGTCCAAAAATTTCCAGTGATAATTGGATCTATGCACTTAAAATAATCTTGGGGATTCCAAGAAGCTTTTGAATTGTTTTCATGAATGTTGTCGCTATTTTACTTGCTTTAAAGGGATGAGAAAGAGAGAAAAAAGGGAATATTTTATCAGTCGATCCATTATTACCATGATGACATTCTTTCCTTCAGATTTGGGTAAACCTCTAATAAAATCCATTGAAACTTCTTCCCAATGTTGAATCAGTATAGCTAATGGTTTTAGGAGACCTGGGGTCTTGATTGTCTCTCCCTTTTTTTATTGGCATACCACACATTCAACCACAAAATTTTATACATAATTTTTAACACCTTCCTAGAAAAAATATGATGCAGGAGCATCACCATCAATATTCAATGAGGCCAAGTGGAGGACAACTCAACATCCAGAGCGCGCATTGAAATTTGTTTTGGATTCCAAGGAGAGTGTGTCACTTTAATGTTTTGAAAATATTGTAATTAAAGGCCCATAAGATTTTGAGGCTTGAGCCATTGTAAACAATCTAGGAGATTGTAATTTCTTTAATTCCCAAGGGATTGTACAGATTTGGAGAATCGACTCATATCTATATTCTAAATGCTCATTTATTTGTAATAATCTTACTGGTAGAATGATTTAATTACGATGTGAAAGCACTAGAGTAGTTGGAAGGAAGGCTCGAGAAGCCCCTCCATGTATAAATGTATGTAATATATGCCCAAAAGAGGCTACTGAAGATTATTGTATTTGTTGTTGATATCATTGTGATTACTGGGGAGAAAGAGAGAAGTTGTGAGTTGTGGAAACTCTTGTAAATGTTTTCCTGAAGGATTGTAATAGAGGAGATTTACTTCACATGTCTGAGTTTTCTTATCTCTGAGTTATTTGGGTAATGGTATGTTATCTATTTTTTGTGTTTATATACATGTGTGTGTATTTAATGGTTGAATGAATGAAACCTTTGATGTTCTGTAAGTTTTAATTGTTTCTCTTCTGAAATCCTCGTGCAACAATTGCACAGTGGCCATGCAAGGAATGCAAAGGAAGAGTCATTTACAGACTCGATAGCTCGGAAGAGATAGAGCGAATTTTGTAGAGTGAGTGAAAGGAGTGCACATATACTCGTCTAAGTATAAAAAGATCGAAGGATAGACCTGTGCAAAGAATGCACAGGGCCAACACTTAGTGAAGTGTTGAGAGAGTCTCAAGGAGAGCGAGCACAAGGAGTGCGCAAAATATTTTTTCTAAGTATCAAGCTCGGGAGAAGTAGTGCAAGTTGTGTGCCAAGGTTCAAATCACTTAGAGTAAAAAATCTCAGGAAGAATAGCGAACAAAGATCTTTGGAGAAAGAATTCATTTTTTTTGGAGGTTGAGCGGACGAGATCCGTTCAGGAGACGTCGTAGTTTTTCACAACCATCATATCTAGAGAAGGTGTACGGGTGTTAACCCTTTAAGTCCTTCGGACTTCGAGAATTCGACATTTTTAGGGTGTGTGTTGTGGAGGAGACAAATTTATCAAGGTCCCAGAGTCTGAAGTTAATCTAGACCATTGGTAGATGGGGGACACGTGTCTACAAATAAACAATTATTTGGAAGTTCGACTATCCAATGAACTTGAAGTCTTGTTGCAAGAGTGTGAAAAACTCTCGAAGCTCCAAATCCTGGAGCATATCCTGACCATTGGCGTTAGGGCCACGTGTCGGCAGATTGTTAGTGATTCAAGAATCTAGTAGTCCGGAAGAACGGAGGTGTAAAGTTTTTTGGCTCGAGAAATCCCGAAGGTCGGAGTAGATCTTGACCGTCTGTTGAGAGTTACACGTGGATCGTAGATCCAACCCTTCACTAGTTTGACGTTTGGAGGATTTGAAGTGTTGTATCATGAAGAGCTCTGAAACCGGAGCCCAGAGTAATCTTAGGAAATTGATTGAAGGAAAATGTCAACCATCCAATTTTCCAATTCGGAGTTTGATCATTTAGAGGTGTTGCACATTTAGACAAGGAAAACTCTTGAAGCCTGGAGTCCCAAAATTTTCATGAACTATAGATCAAGGCGCGTATTGTGAGTCGTTGATGCCTCTATTTGGCTATTCACGACTTTGGTGTTCGGGAGGATTGTTGTGTGTTGTATTTAGAACTCACGAAGCCCTAATCTCCGAAGTGTCGGATTTCCTTATGGTTAAAGATCTTTTCCCAAAGTTTTGGCCCGAGGTCACATGGATTTCTCCGCTTACATGATAATACCTTCGCGCACACAAATTTACACGCAAGGAAAAGAGAAAAGGAATGTGGTAGAGTATTTTGAGGGTTCAACAAGAGCCCGAGAGCTAATTCATCCCTCTTAAGTGAATGATCCTTGATCGGGAGGTTGCGTGAACCCTAGGAGTGGTGGGGGTTTGCATCAAGTCGTGTTAGAGAGGGTATTAGGCTCCGTGTGAAAAGAATATTTGGAATCATGCTGCCAAGAAGATGCATGGAGAGACGTGTAGTCAATGCAACCATGGAAGAGGAAATGAGACAACTTCGTGCAAGGTTGGACACCATGGAGACAACAAAAAGAAGAGCACCTGAAGTTGGTGACGTCACTGAAACTAAAAATGAAGATGTGGAAGTAGAAGAAGTTGTAGGAGAACCAATAGTAGAGGAGTGATTGATAAGAATTGTTTTCAAGATGGGAACCAGAGCTAAAATAGAAGTCCCAATGTATGAAGGTAATTTAAATGTAGAATAATTTCTTGACTATATAAGTGCTTTAGAAAATTACTTTGACTATGAGGAAATTGATGATGAGAAGAAGGTAAATCATGTAGTGACCACATTTAAGGGACATGCAACTTTATGGTGGGACGAGTTGCAAGCTAACAGAAGGAGGAAAGGTAAGACCAAAATCAAGAGTTGGGATAGAATGGTAGCTAAGCTCAAGGATAAATTCATACCCAAGGATTATCAGTTAAATTTGTTCAGGAAGTTGCGAATCTGAGACAGAAAGGTTTTTGGTGAAAGAGTATACTGAATAATTTTATAAGTTGAACATAAGAGCGGGACATAGGGATAATGATGAAGAAAAAGTTGTTAGGTACATGAATGGATTGAGGTACGAAATCCAGCATGCGATTAGCATGATGACAATGAGAATTGTGGAAGATGATTATCAGGTAGCCCTGAAGGTGGAAGAAAAGTTAGCAAGGAAGCAGAGTCTACAGAACAAAGGAAAGAGTCCTAACAAAGGAATATGATTCGTCAGAGAGAAGTTCCAGAAACCTAGAGGAGAAGCTGGAAAATATAACAGTCAGAAAGAAAGAGGAGGAAGTTCTAGAGGAGGACACTATGGAGGAAGAAATTATTTTCCCAATGGTAGAGGAAGAGGCTGAGGAGGAGAAGTGAAGTGTTATGACTATGGAAAAACAGGGCACATGTCTTGGGAATTTCCTGAAAAGAAAAATGCAGGAGTTGGAGAAGCTCACATTTATGAGGCACAATAGAAGAATTTGCAGACAGAGATGAAGTCATAAGCAATGGAAGAACGAAGATCACTTATGAAGAGGAAAGCTCTCGTAAATCCAGAGAAATAGGTACGAGAACCAGTCTAGAGGAAAATTTTGGTCAGAACTTCTTGCAAGACCAGAGATAGGGTATGCAAGGTGATCATATATAGTGGGAGCATTGATAACTTGGTATCCACGAAGATGGTGGAAAAGATAAAGTTGGAGATGATTGTGCATCCGAATCTGCATAAGGTGTCGTGGTTGCATAAAGGACATCAAGTCATGGTAAGTCAGCAATGTAAAGTTGAGTTTAAAACATGTGGTTATAGAGATGAAGTTTTATGTGATTCCATACATATGGATGTTTGTCATGTTATGTTGGGAAGACCATGGAAATATGACAGGAATGTCATAAATGATGGGAGGGAGAATACGTATACCCTTGAGAAGAATGGGTGTAAGAATATGTTGTTTCCAATAGAAGATAAACAAGTCAAAGAGGAAGTTAGTCCTAGTATACTTCTCATGAGTTGGAAGGAACTCTTAAAATAAGTTTAAAAAGACCAGAAAATATACTTTGTTGTTGTAGGTAATCTGAGAGTCATCCTGACAAGCACTTCTATGAATGATTTGTCTGTAAAAGTTCAAGAGTTATTGGATGAGTTTGTTGACATTGTGGTGGATGAGTTACCTCATACTTTACCACCCATAAGGAGTATCAGTCACCATATTGACCTTATTTCGGGAGCAAGTTTTCCGAACAAAACAACACACAGATTAACCCCTCAAGAGAAATAATAGGTCAAGGAGAAAGTCCAAGAGTTGTTGGATAAAGGTTTGATCACGGAAATTTTGAGCCCGTGTGCAGTACCAACTTTGTTGAGTCTGAAGATGGATGGAGGTTGGACAATGTGCATAGATTCTGAGCCATCAACAAGATAACCATCAGGTATAGATTTCCTTTACCCAAAATGGATGATTTAATGGATTGCTTGAGTGGAGCTAGTTTTTTTTCCAAAATAGACTTGAAGAGTGGTTATCATCAGATAAGTATCGGAGAGGGAGATGAATGGAAAACAACGCTCAAAACAAATGAAGGATTGTATGAGTGGTTTGTTATGTCGTTTGTCTTAACAAATGCACCAAGTCCATTTATGAGGTTGATGAAGGAAGTGCTCAAAGATTTTATTGGTAAGTTTGTGATTGTTTATTTAGATGATATTCTAGTTTTTAGTAAGACTGAAAAGAAGCATTTAAGACATTTTAAAATGGTGTTGAGAAGGTTACAGTAGGAGAAGTTGTTGGTGAATTTGAAGAAATTTTCTTTTATGAAAACATAACTTGTGTATTTTTGGTTTGTAATCTCTTCAAATGAATTGAAGATGGATCCCGAGAAGGTGAGGGAAATAAGAGAATGGACTTCTCCAAGTGATCTGGATTTTATGAGTAGAACGAAATGAATGCAGATTATTAATAGGTTCTTAACATAGAATAACAGAGATACAGTAAAACTGGTTTTTTATTCAATAATGAAATAAGTTGAAACTGTAAAATGCAGCGGAAACAAGCTTTCTGGAATGGTGGCGGCTTATCTCTAAGAAGAGATGTGACGGTTGTGCTCATTCACAAGAAGATGATTACAATGAGGATCTGAAGGCCTTTTTACCATAAGAAGGAATGCCAAAAACCATAGACATCCAAAAACCTAACCCTAGGAGATGAAGCGCCAAAAGTCATGTGGGCCCCATTTGGGTAAGTTAGTACATCAACTTCTCGGTGTTGTAACTTTTGCATACGATCTTCGTTTTAGGCATATGATAGCCCGTTGGAAACGTATCGTCGAGGAGATTCATTTTAGGCATGATATCGAAGTAAATTACACATTTAAATCTTGTTTTCCCCAAAAAAACATCGTTTAGGGCCTCAAAACGGCTCTAGAAGTGAAAAATGCTAAAAATAGTAAATTACCAAAATTGCCAGAAAACTGTTTTGAGCTAGTTGGAAAAGGTGGGTGGAAATTGATATCCACCTATATCAATCCTACCTCCTTAGTAATAAATGGTCTCCATTGAATTCAGTTCCCCCATCAGATGAGGAAATTTCTGCTAAATTTGGCCCCGGGTGAGCCACTTGCCTTGGTGCAGGAGTTGCCCTGCTTTGACGACTCGATAAAGATGGATCCTTTGAGGTTGAGTGCCCTTGATCTGTGTGTCCACAATATTATCATTGTATTCATGTTGTATGCAGTTGGGGTTGAGTTCTATTGGTGTCAGTTTTTCTGTTGTTTCTGAGGTGTCCAATAATGGTGGGAAATAAGGGCAAAGGAGATCCACATTGAACATTGGGTGCAGGCCAAGGAAAGGAGGAATGTTGAGCTCAAAAGAATTATCTCCCACGGCCTTGGTGATGGTGTACGACCCATAATAGAGTGGGTGAAGCTTTTGATGGGATCTTGTAAGGCGTTCTTTCTGCAAGTGCAACCAAACTTTGTCACCCACCTAAAACTTATGTGACACCCGATGTTGATCATGGCGTTGTTTGTACTTGTCATTGGACTTTTGTAGCATATCCTAAGCCTATAAGAAGATGTGATGGATTCAATCAATGAACCGGGTGGCTTTGTCAGCTTCAGTTGGAGCAAGAGATGATTCGGTCGAGGTGACCGCAAGGGGAAGTGCAACATCTATGGGACCCAATGGTTGGAATCCCAACCCCACCTGAAAGGGGTTGTGGCTGGTTGAGCTATGCAGAGCTCGGTTGAAGCTATGTTGGACATAGGGAAGGCTCTCATACCATGTGTGAGGGTTCCTTGAATTATACATGCGAAGGATATGCAAAATCATTTGATTTACGACCTCGGTTTGGCCATCTGTTTGGGGGTGGAAGGTTGTGGATTTGGTTAGATTGGTGTCCAACAATGACCAGAGGATCAACCAGAATGTGTTGAGAAATTGACTGTCTCGATCTAAGACAATGGTTTGTGGGAGTCTAAAATGTACCCAGACTCATTCAAAGAAGAGCTTGGCAATGGCCTCTATTGTGACGCTCTTCTTGCAAGTAACCATAATCGCCATCTTAGAAAAGCGATCAACAACCACAAAAACACAGTCATTTCCCCGCTTGGTGGACGGGAGGCCCGAAATTTAGTCCATTGAGATGGATTCCCATGGCTTGTCAGGAGTAGGAAGAGGGGTGTATAGGCCCTATTTCTTTGTGGTTGGTTTGGCAATAATGCATGCAGTGCAGGACCTAATATACTTGTTGACCTCATGTCAAAGTTTCGACCAATAGAAATGTTTTTGTAACATCGCCACTATATTTTTGACGTCGAAGTGTCCTGCCACCCGATGTTAGTGGGCTTCCCAAATTAGCTTCTCTCTCTCACTTGATGGAACATAGATATGGCCCAGATGACACAGCAACCCATCCTGAAGATGGAAATTATCGACAACTACGTTTGCACCCAAAATTTGGTAGGTGGTGTCAAAGTTTGAGTTTGTCTCATAGAGTTGGGGCCATCCATAGGTCTCATGGCCACAAGAGTCTAGCACTGTGGTGAGTGACGTGATTGGAGGTATGTTGAGGCAATCAGTGACATAATTGGTGCTTCCTGTTTTATACTTGATGTTGAGGTGGAATTTCTACAAGTATGTGGACCACTTTTGATGGCGGTCATTCTGCAATTTTCCTTGTGTCTGCATGAACTGCATTGGCTTATGATCAGTGTGGATGACTGTCTCCCTCTCAAGAATGTAATGTCTCCACTGGTGGCAGGCTTGCATAGTGGAGTACATTTCTTTGTCGTAAGTAGGTTACTTACGGATAACATTGGATAGTGTCTCACTATGATAGGCCATGGGGTGGTCGTGCTGAGTGAGAACGACGCCCATAGCATAGTTTGAAGCATTTGTCTCGGTATCAAAGGGATGTTGTAGGTTTGGTAGTGAAAGTACTAGGGATGAGCACAAGCACTGCTTCAAATCATCGAACGCTTGTTTTTGGGACTGGCCCCACGCAAATTTTTCCTTACCACCACCCCTGTTTATTTGGCTGAGGGCCCATGCAATATAGGAGAATCCCAACACGAACCTGCGGTAGAAATTTGCAAGGCCTAAGAAACTTTGAAGCTCAGTGACGGTGGTTGGGGCTGGCCAGTCACGGATGACTTGGATATTGGTCAGATCCACATGTACGCCATGTTTATTAATGATGTAGCCCAGGTAATGGACCTTTTCCATGCTGAAGGATCATTTTTCCAAGTTGGCGTATAGCTTGTGCTGTCGCAGGGTGTGCAAAACCTGTTGAATATGTTGCAAGTGTTCATTCCAAGTCTTGTTGTAAATGAGAATGTCATCCAAATACACCACTACAAAATTATTAGTGAATGGTCGCAAGATATCATCCATCATCCTCATGAAAGTGGTCGGAGCAGTTTTCAAACCAAAGGGCATGACCAACCATTCAAAAAGGCCTTCTTTTGAATTGAAGGCAGTCTTCCATACATTTGTTTGTTCTATCGGGATGTGGTGGTAGACATACTTCAGATCAATCTTACTGAAGTATTTGGCCACCGTGAGTTGATCAAGGAGGTCGTCGATTCAGGGAATCGGGTACCAGTTTCTGACTGTGATTTTATTCAAAGCCCGGTAATCAATGCAGAGTCGCATGATTGGGCTCCTGCAAGGTGATGATCTGGGATGGATGTTCCCCTTGTGGAGCAGTTCTTGGATTTGTCACTTGATCTTCTCATTCTCTAACAAAGAGTGTCGATAGACTGTCCCATTGGGTAGCGATGCGTTAGGGGTCAGATCGATGGGGTGCTTGACCTGGCAGTGCAGAGGTACCTCAGTAGGTGAGGAGAAGATATATGATTATTCTTCCACGACCTTATCTACTTTCTTCTGTTGTGTGGAGAGGTCGGGCGCAGAGACCCTGGATGTGGCTGTGATATTTCTCTTATTCTGAGAGAGAATCACGAAGAAGAAAAAATTCCCCGTCTGAGAGATGACCTTCCTGCATTTCTTAGCAAAGATCAAGGAAATACCACTAGGTGGGACTGCCTCGAGTATCTTGTGCAATTTTTTGTTCAAAGTAATAATAATACTATGAGGCCTAGAATCATATACAACATGACGTTTCCATAAATAAGGTTGGCCCAAAAGAACATAACAAACTTAGAGAGGAGAAACATCACACGATACCTCATCTTTGAAGGGCTTGATGTCGTGCGACAGTCGACATTGTTGGATGACGCGGAGATTGCTTCCTTGGTGGAGCCATCCAATGGTGTAGGGTTGTGGGTGTGGCGTTGTCGGCAGGGCCAACCGCTTGATGACCTTTGCTGAGATGAGGTTCTTCTAGCTACCACTATCAATGATGAAGTGCAACAGGGTGCCTTTTACCCACATCTCTGAATGGAAGAGGCGCTCTCCTTCTTCTGGATCGTTTGGTTCACTAGGCTGGAGCTTGGTGGTAGCAACGATGGCACTGGGTTATGTGTCAACAATCCATCTTCCCCTTTCTGGTTCTGGATCAGATTCAGAATCCGCATCTGATTCAGATGATTTCACTTCGACCACCAATGTCTTCTTTGAGCGATAATCAATAGTGTTATGCCAAGGGCTCTTATGGAAGTCACACTACTTCCCAGTATCTTTCTTTGTCTTTCCGGTGTCCTTCTTTGCTTGTGTCTTCAACTGGTTTTCCTAATACTGTTCATATTTTCTCTGTCCATTGTTCTATGGATTGGGGTCACCCTTTCTTGGCTTTTGTTGTGAGGGGTTCCCAGGCCCAAATTGCCAGGTCTTTTGTTTGAGCTTATGCTCGATTTTGACGGCATATCGGTAGCCCGCGCCCAAGGATGAGATGTACATAAATTACATTTCGGTATGGATGTATTTATGCAGAGCACTGTGATACTTGAGCACCATATGTCGCTCTAAATATTTGATACCCAACTTGGTGTGCAAGGTATGGAAGATATTTGTGAAATTTGGCACTACTTGGTCTCTTTCTTGCCGCAATGTGGTCCATTTAGTATATAAGTCGTCATAACTTCCGACAGGGTAGTATTGTTTCTTAATAGCATCCCTGAAGGATTACCAAGTGGCTTTGACTGTAAATAATGAGGGTTCCTCTGTTTCCTTTTGCTCACAGAAATTTTCCCACCAATCTTTGACATGGGGAACTGCTTTGAGGAGCGCAAAAGTAATCTTTTCTTTATTCAAAAAGTTATGGACAGAAAAATACCCTTCTAGCAGATTCAACCACTTGTCTACAACATCTGCATCTATTTGACCTTCAAATATAGGAATATAGAAGTTTATTTGTACCTTGAAGGGGGTGGCGCCTCCACTTGAAGAAGATGTGTCGCATGTTGGTAGCCGCCAAAGGATTTGCGCGAAACTATCCATCATCTCGTTCCTGTGTTGTGTGAGGGATTCCTCAATCAACATTTCGAAAGGATATCTCATCCCATCATATTTATTTTCTCCTGCCATGAGAGGTCGCTTGGGCATGTGAGAGCTTTTTTCCTCAAGAGAAACAAGCTCAAGACCCAACTCTTTGTACTCCGACCTCGTTGGGGACATGCATTAAGATGACAAGGAGAAGACCGCTCTGATACCACTGATCCATATTTTATGATCAGAAAGAAATGAATACAGATTATCAACAACTTCTTAACACAGAATAACATAGATACAGTAAAATTTGTTTTCTATTCAATAACGAAATAAGTTGAAACTGTAAAATGTAGCAGAAACAAGCTTGTTGGAATGATGGTGGCTTATCTCTGAGAAGAGATGTGACAGTTGCGCTCATTCACAAGAAGATGATTAAAATGAGGCTCTGAAGGCATTTTTACCATAAGAAGGAATGCCAAAAACCCTAGACATCCAAAAACCTAACCCTAGGAGATGAAGCGCCAAAAGTCATGTGGGCCCTGTTTGGGTAAGTTAGTACATCTACTTCCCGAGGTCGTAACTTTTGCATACGATATATGTTTTATGTGTACGATAGCCCGCTGGAAAGGTATCGTCGAGGAGATTCATTTTAGGCACAATACTGAAGGAACTTCCATATTGAAAACCTTTTTTCACAAAAAACATTGTTTAGGGCCTCAAAACGACTCCGGAAGTGAAAACTGCTAAAAATAGTAAATTACCAAAATTGCCAAAAAATTGTTTTGAGCTAGTTGGAAAAAGTGGGTGGCCACCAATATCCACCTGGATCACCAAGAATCTTGTTTGAAGTAAGGATTTTTCATGGGTTGGTGAGTTTTTACAGGAAATTCATCAGGAATTTCAGCAGTATTTGTGCACCCATATTGGATACCATAAAGAAGGAACATGGATCTTTTAATTGGACAGAAGAATCTGAGAAGGGATTTAGAATGTTGAAATAAAATATAACAAAATAACCTGTTTTATTTCTTCCATATTTTAAGAAGACTTTTCAGGTCAAATGTGATGCAAGTGGAGTAGTCATTGGCGCGGTTTTAAGTCAAGATAATAAGCATGTTGTTTATTTTAGTGAGAAGTTGAATGATGTTAAGAGAAAGTATTCAACATATGACAAGGAATTTTATGATGTAATTAAAGCTTTGAAAAAGTGGAGGCGTTATCTTATCCCGAAGGAGTTTGTTTTATATATTAACAACCAGGCTTTGCAGTTTATAACTAGACAAGAGAAATTGAACCAGAGACATGCCAAATGGGTAGAATTCATGCAGAATTTTACTTTTGTTATTAAGCATATTAGCGGAAGTGCTAACAAAGTTACAGATGCTTTGAGCAAGAGATGTTTGATCTTGCAGGAATTCCAAGTGAAGACTTTGGGATTTGAACACCTCAAGGAGATGTATCAAGAAGACCTAGATTTCAAGGAAGCTTATGAAGCATGTAAGAACCCTTTGCTAAGATATATAAATCAATGGATAGAGTATCTAATCCAAGACGAATTGTTATTCAAGGGAATTCAGTTGTGTATCTTGAAATGCTCAATGAGGGACAATTTGCTAAAGGAGAAACATAGTGGAGGATTGGCTGGACATTTTTTCCATGATAAAACGTATGCACAGTTGAGCTCTTCATACTATTGGCCAGGCATGGGGTCTGATGTGAAGAGGTTCATTGAAAAATGAAGAATATTCCAGTATGTTAATGGAAATCATCATAACATTGGATTTTATCAACCATTTCCTATTCCAGACAGTCGTGGGATGTTATAAGTATGGATTTTGTTCTGGGATTGCCAAGAACCCAGAGAAGGAGTGAGTCAATCTTTGTGGTGGTTGACATATTTTTTAATATGGCACATTTCATACCAGGTCACAAAACCAGTGATGCTACTCACATAGAAAATTTGTTTTTCAAGGATATTGTGAGATTACATGGAGTATAATTTGTTTCCCAAGAGTATAGTTTCAAACAGAGATACTAGATTTGTGGGACACTTTTGGAGGACCTTGTGGAATAAGATGGGGAAAATTTTGTCTTTCAGTTCAGCATACCATCCTCAAATAGACAGACATAATGAGGTAGTCAATCAAAGTTTAGGGAATATGTTAAGGAGTTTGGTCACTGAACATAACATTCAGTGGGATCAAATTTTTCCCCAAGCAGAGTTTACATATAACAACTCACCGAATAGGAATACTAGTAAGAGTCCATTCTAGATAGTATATGGGATGCATCCAAGAGGAATTTCAGAATTGAGATATTTGGGACTAGATGAATTTTGACGTGCATGAGTAGAGGAATTTGCTACAGAAATGAAAAAGTTGCATGATCATATCAAAGGAAAGCTACATAATAGAAGCCATAAATATAAGAACAGAGTAGACCAGAGGAGAAGAGAGGTGAATTTTGAAATTGGATATCAAGTCTTAGCACACCTGAGGAAGGAAATATTTTTGAAGGGGAAATATAACAAGTTGAATATGAAAAAGATAGGACCTTGGAAGATCCTCAGAAAAATCTCTACAAATGCTTATGATATTGAACTGCCAGAGGACATTGGAATATCGCCAATATTCAATGTAGCATGCTTATACCCTTATAGGATGGATGATACATAAGGGACAAATGACCGAGAGGAGATTAAGGGGAAGCGACAGTTTTCCATAAAAAAGAAGCCACGGATAAAGAAGATTTTGGATCAGAGGATTGCTAAGAAGACCAAGAGAAACGTTTATTATGAGTATCTGGTTAAGTGGAAAGATCATCCAACATAATATGCAAATTGGATAACTAAAACTGATATCCAAAAACATGGAAAGAGAATGGAGGAGCTCGTGGACATGAGTCCATGAATATTTTTGTCCAATGAAGTATGATGCAGGAGCATCGCCATCAACATTCAATGAGGCCAAGTGGAGGACAGCTCAACATTCAGTGCACACATTCAAATTGGTTTTGGATTCCAAGGAGAGTGTGCCACTTTAATGTTTTGGAAATATTGTAATTAAAGGCCCGTAATATTTTGAGGCATGAGCCATTGTAAACAATCTAGGAGATTCTAATTTCTTTAGTGCCTAAAGGATTGTACAGATTTGAAGCATGGACTCATATATGTATTGTAAATGCTCATTTATCTGTAATAATCTTAGTGGTAGAATTCTTTAACTATGATGTGAAGGCACTAGAGTAGTCGAAAGGAAGGCTCGAGAAGCCCCTCCATGTATAAATGTATGTAATTTATGCCCAAAAGAGGTTGTTGGAGATTATTTTACTTGTTGTTGAGATCATTGTGATTACTGGGGAGAAAGAGAGAAGTTGAGATTTGTGGGAACTCTTGTAAATGTTTTCCTGAAGGAATATAATAGAGGAGATTTACTTCACATGTCTGAGTTTTCCTATCTCTAAGTTATTTGGGTAATGTTATCTTATCTATTTTTTGTGTTTATATGCATGTGTGTGTATTTCATGGTTAAATGAATGAACCTTTGATGTTCTATAAGTTTCAATTATTTCTCTTCTTAAATCCCCATGCAAGGAGTGCATAGTGGCCACGCAAGGAGTGTGAAGGCAGAGTCATTTACAGACTCGGTAGCTCAAGAGAGATAGAGTGAATTTCGTAAAGTGAGTGCAAAGAGTGCACATATACTCGTTTGAGTATAAAAAGATCGAAAGATGGACCCATGCAAGGAGTGCACAAACCCAACACTTAGTGAAGTGTTGAGAGAGTCTCAAGGAGAGAGAGCACAAGGAGTGTGCAAGAGATTTTTTCTAAGTATCAAGCTCGGGAGAAGTAGCGCAAGGTGTGCGCCAAGGTTCGAATCACTTAGAGTGACAAATCTTAGGAAAAATAGTAAGAGAAGGTCCTTGGAGAAAGGATTCATTTTGTTTGGAGGTTGAGCGGACAAGATCTGTTCGGGAGAAGCCATAATTTTTCACATCTATCAGATTTAGAGAATTTGTGCAGGTGTTAACACTTTAAGTCCTTCGAACTTCGCGAATTCGACAGTTTTAGGGTGTGTGTTGTGGAGGAGACAAATTTCCCGAAGTCCTAGAGTCCAAAGTTAATCTGGATCATTGGTAGATGGGGGACACGTGTCTGCAGATAAACATTTATTCAGAAGTCCGTCTATATGGAAAACCTGAAGTGTTGTTGCAAGAGTGTGAAAAAATCCTGAAGCTTCGACGCCCGGAGTAGATCCTGACCGTTGGCATCAGGGACACGTGTCGGCAAATTACTAGTGATTTCAGAATCCGACAGTCCAGGAGAACGGAGGCCTAAAGTGTTTTGGCTAGAGAACTCCAAAAGGCTTGAAGGCCCAAGTAGATCTTGACCATATGTTGAGAGGGATGGGTGGATTATATATCCATCCCTTCACTAGTTCGATGTTCGAAGGATTTGAAGTGTTGTATCGTGAAGAGCTCTGAAGCCTGGATCCTGGAGTAATATTAGGTCGTCGATTGAAGGAAGACGTCAGCCGTCCGATTTGACAGTTTAGAGTTCACACATTCGGAGGTGTTGCACATTTAGACAGGGAAAAATCCCGAAGCCCAGAGTCTCAGAATTTTCATGAACCATAGATCAAGGCATGTATTGTGAGTCATTGATCCCCGCATCTTTTCAGCTATTCGCAGATTCGACATTCGGGAGGATTGTTGTGTTTTGGAGTTAGAACTTCTGAAGCCTAGAGATACGAAGTGTCAGGTTTCATGTTCTTTAAAGAGCTTGGCCCATTGTTTTGGCCTGATTTCACATCAATTTCTCTGCTGATGTGATAAGACCCTCGTGCACGTAAATTTGAGGGTTCAACAAGATCTCGAGAGCTAATTCATCTCCCTTAATTGAACGATCCTAGACCGGGAGGTCGCGTGAACCCTAGGAGTGGTGGGGGTTTGCATAAAAATGCTTGTTGATCCTGTGGTAAGTTTTCAAGAACCTTGAATTTCCTCCGACATGAACAGTGTGCATTTACAAAAGGATTCTATTTGAGTTTGGAATTCTTACATAAATATAGGAATTCTTGATACCACAACAAATAATTGTTCCACACAAATTTATCTAATGAACTTGGGTCCTCTTGTAGTTGTTGAATTATCTTGCATACCTTCTGATATTGCTTCCATTCTATCCTTACTTCCTTTGCCCAATCATAATGTGGAATAGAAATAGCACATAGTAAACCTGGTACCTCCATCTGTAATCATTACTTGAAACTCTGGTGTTAGAAATACAAAGCAATTGAGAAGTTTTGTTAATTTGTAATTGATGAAGTTATGAGTACTATCAGAATCAATTAACAATGTTACATTTTTTATTTATATATATATCCTTCTATATTGAGGCTTTTTGGAGTACTAATTCCATCGAATGTATAAAAATATATCATTGGAGTAGTCTCTTTTAGATCTAGATCTTGTGATGGTTCCAACTCTTGATCTTCTTCCTATTCACAATCTATGTAGAATATTTTATTCTCACCACATTTATGCCCCTTACTGTACTTGTTGTCACAATTGAAACATAGTCCCTTTGCTCTTATTTTATCCATTTTTTAAGGTTTCAACCTTTTCAATTGATTTGGGTTAAAAGAGGGAACATAGTGCTCTCTATAGTTGTCAGTGACCACTCTTCTAGTAGCCATATTTTTACTTTCAACTTTCCTTGCCAAATTGAAAGCATTCTCCAGGGATTTAGGTTCGAAGAGATGCACCTCATGTTGGATGCTCTCCTTTAAAGTTCCCATAAAGAGATCCAAAAATATTTCCTCTAAACTTTTCTTTACCTTGATACTTAGTTTTTGGAATTATTAAATGTGTTTTGTAATTGGACCTCTTTGGTGAAGATTTATCAATTGACTAAAGAATGTATTTCTCTTAATATCCCCAAAATACGTTATCAATTCATCCATAAAAATGGACCAAGAGACAATATAATCCTTATTTCTTTCACAAATCCATTGAGACTAGACAAAATGATCATTTTTTGAATACAAGGATGCAACAATTACCTTTCTTCAGGTTGGCACTTGGTGTATATCAAAGAATTGCTCCATATGGAATATCCATCTTATAGGATATTTTTCATCAAACTTCCCCATATAAATCTTTGGAATTAAGTAGTTCATTGGTGCCTCATTGAACTCCCAATGATGTGGATCTTGAAGTGATGAAGAATCATGATTATGGGACTCAATATTTATTTCATCTACATTTTCATGATTTCCTTGCATATTGATATCTCCTTTAGTGTAACAACCCCTCCATTATGACTAGGAAAAGTGAAGCACAATAGGTAAATTTTTTTTAAAGCATTAGGAAATTAACGTCAACACATAATACATAGAAACACATAATCAAACGATGTCATAATTAAAATCATTATGAGCGACTCATCATCGTAATCATTAATGACACAACCAACGCATCAACATAAATGGTAGCGACACCTAACCAACACATAAATATAAATAGCAGCGCAGTTCAACCATGACAATCAACTGAATATATTTATAAACAATTAGCAACCAGATACTGAACATTAAATGACTACCCGCCCAACCTACCTAACAAGGTTAGGACCTCTAGGACACATAAGCAATGCTTAAGCCCAGGATCCATCCGATTGATTTTGACCACTTAAGGTCTCAGGGCTGGCGACTGTTCTGAGGAACAAGGAGGTGTCTAAATCCCACTAACACAATCAAAAACCAACTAGCTCAATCAATTAACATCATTATTGTTCATGGTGCAAGAGAATTTAAATACTCAATCATTCATACATCGATATTACTCATGTCGCAAGAGAAGTCTAAACACTCAGTCAACCATACATCAATATTATTCATGACGCATGAGAAACCTACTTTATTTAGCATGGCACAAGAGAATATAATTAATAAATCAATCATATTTCAACATTATTCTAAAGGAGCAAGTGTAATCAATTTTATTTTCTAAGGTGAAAGATATTATAAGGGCTTAAATAATCATATAACAACATAAGTTAAGGTGCAAGTCTAATCAACTTCATTTTATAAGGTGCAAGAGATTATAAGGGCTTAATCAATCATATAACAACATAAGTTAAGGCGCAAGTGTAATCAACTTTATTTTATTTTCATGGTGTAAAAGAAAACATCTATTTAATTTCAAGGCGCATGATTAATCAATTGTTGAATTAAACAATATATCAAAATTATTTTCAAGGTGCGCGCGTGATCTAATTATTGAATTAAACATAAATCAACTTTATTTTCAAGGTGTGTCCATGATCTAAATTTTGAATTAAACATAAATCAACACTCCTTCCAGGGTGCGTGACTAATCAAATTATTGAATTAAACAATAAATTAACATTATTTCCGAAGTGCACGCGTGATCTAATTATTGACTTAAACATAAATCAACTTTATTTTCAAGGTGTGGACGTGATCTAAATTCTGAATTAAACATAAATCAACATTCCTTCCAGGGCATGCGACTAATCAAATTCTAAATTTAATAATAATCAACCTTATTTATTCATGGCACGACAAGATATTCCACTACACTTAACTTTTTCAAGTAGCCAAGAGTGTGATTGAGCAAGAGGATGAACCATAGGAGCTTTTACTAGTTGAAACATGTGTAAGTCTAAATTCACATTTCCTATTATTTCGTTAATGGATTATCTCCTTTCACAGGTAGATTAATTTAACCCGAGGTAATATACTTGACAATGGGAAAAAGTGGCTGGGTCCAAAATACATGTTCTCAAGGGTTCAATGTGCGTGGAAAATAAATTCTTGTAGAAACTAATAAGGATTTAAGATATGGCGAAGGTCTGCATCCAATAAGACATCAAGCTAAACATAATCTAATTAAGAATATTGTATGTAATATAAAAATTTAAGATGCAGAATAGGTGTCTTGTGACAACCAAGAGCATAAAGTGTAAGATCTTCAATACTATGAAATAATTAAGTCAATAACTTGTGTGAGATCATCATGAGAATGGAGGGAAGGTTGCTTAAGCAGTTATTGAATAATGTTTAAATAGATGGTATTTTAATTATTATTACTAGCCTTGAGAGATATTTATTATCTGAAATGGTTAGTTCCAAGGTTGAAAAAGTTTCTTTCAAATATCAAGGTAGGAAAAGAGGATAGCAAGGAAGGAGGTGATGTTGACCTTCTAGTGTCCCTTTAACCATTAAGTTTATTGTTCTTGGAGTTTTTTGTTTGATGAAGTTACGATCCACTAAAATTGAAGCATGTAAGATACTCGAATGTGAGAAATAAGATTTTGGAAAAACTGATGGGCCTTCCCAAGTCCTTACACTTGCTACATCCTTTTCTAGTTTATAAATATAGTAATTTGTTGTCAGTTATGTATTAAGGGTGATTTTATCCACATTTCAAAATTCAGGATTCTCCCCCAAGATAATGAAGGCATGGAACCAACACAAGGCAATTTATTTTATCAAACCCGCAAAGCAAAATAAAATAGAAAACGTGCAGGTTTGAAGGTGTACAGTTGCACTCAACGCAGAGAAAAACCCATAGAAATCGCAGAGGGTCTCTAGATATTGAACGCAAGAGGTTCACCAACTCTGGGAAAAAATGCATACACAAAAAACACATTGTTTTGTTGACTGGAAGTGATGGGTAGCTACACCCACGTCTGGAAATATTCTTAATGAAAAATGCATGGTTTTTGTTGAGTGAAAGCGATGGGTAGAGGCACCCACACCTGGCCATCTTTCTTAATAAAAAACGCATGGTTTTTGTTGAGTGAAGGTGTTGGGTAGAGGCACCCATGCCTAGCCATTTTTCTTAATGAAAAACACAGGGTTTTTGTTGATTGAAGGCACTGGGTAGAGGCACCCACGCCTCGCCATCCTTCTCAATGAAAAATGCAGGGATTTTGGATTTAAGGCATTGGGTAAAGGCACCCACACATGGCCATCCTTCTCAATGAAAAAATAGATTTTTTGGAGTTAAGGCGTTGGGTAAAGGCACCCACGCCTAGCCATCCTTCTTAATGAAAAACATAGAATTTTTTGGAGTTAAGGCATTGGTTAAAGGCACCCACGCTTGACCATCCTTCTCAATGAAAAACACAAGGTTTTTTTTTTGGAGTTAAGGCGTTGGGTAAAGGCACAAGGCTGAGCGAATTGGGACTTATAAAAATGCAAAGGAAACTCAAATGGAAACGCAGAGGTAACTCTAATGGAAATGAAGAGGTGCTCTATAAGAAATCGCTCTCCAGTTTTAAAGGAAAATGCAGAGATAACCCATGGGCAACCGCCAATCGAGGATTGAAGAAATCAAAATTGACCAAGCATAAAAATAAAAACTTCCAGGATAGCGTTATATCAAGGGGTGAGAAAACTATAAACTTATAAATTTTCCTGAACTAAAATGAAGAAAATTTTCAACCTATGTGCATTAAATATAAAACATTTACCATTCACAGAATCAATTTATTCGTCATTTTATTAAATTGTTCCAAGATCAATCATATATACCAAATTGCAAAATTATGATGTAGACCTTATCAACGATATGGTACACAATTAATAGAAAATCTACAGTCCAAGGAGTCCATATAAATCTCCATCAACAAGTATCAATTGGTTCCAAGATCATACAGTTTTATGATTCACCAAATGTAATATAATCTTTCCTCAATCGATTCAGTACCCATTAAATAAATTTCTAATTTAAAAAGAGGTTATTAACTAACAACAATGGTAAATACCATAACCGAATAGGTGATAATATGATAGGCTTGATGACGATCCTTGGTGACTGACGTTCCCTTCCTTCGTCCAATTTCTAACCGTTGAGACTTCATCGGTACCTCCCAGCCAACACTAGGATTACTCTTCTTCCCCCTTAGCCCCTCGAGCCACAAAGGGGCCACACACACACACAACCATAATCCTCTAGCTCATAGCACGTCTTGCAAGGTAGAGCCACAACTCTCTCTCAAGCTGGGTATCCCAAATCTCATAAGTAAACCAGACAAAAATTTTGCATCATAACATTACTCATAACTAGTGTGATCCATCTCTCAACTCAACCATTTGTTTTATAGAATTTTCCCACCTTGCACAATTAATTCTCTTTTCAATTAAAATAATTTAGAATTATCTCCCCCATACACTTGTCACCCTTTCCCCAATTTGCACAATTAAATCCACATTTTATTTTAATAAAAAATAATTTCCCTCACCCATCCTAAAATCACTCTTAGTTGTCCCTTTATTCCCTTTATTTCCAATTAATGACTGGCGTCTTTCTAAAACTGAGTTGAGTTAAAATAGGAATCTTATCCTAGTTAGACTATCGTTAACTAGACTCTAGATTCCTTTCTATGTGTACCCATTCCTTTAGCTTTATTCCATTTTTACCTTAAATTCCAATTTGGTAATTACTTCCACATATGTGTATTAAATCACTCTTTAGATTTATTTTATTTTCATTGATTTCCTAAATTGATTTATTTCGTCCCCTCATTATTTAATTTATAAAATTAGCTTTTAGTCTTCTCACTAACTTAGACTTAGGCTTAGTTAAATTTTTATTTGCAAAAGCTTAGACCCTTAAGGATTATGATTAATAAATTAATTAATTAATTAATTAATCAATCAAATAATTAATTCTACAGTGCTCAAGATTTTACAAGGTTTAACATTCGCTCAAATTTTTCTAGGCCACCTAGATTCATTGACTCATTTTTTTTAATTCCGCGACGTGCCTTTAAGATGCACTCTGTGCTCCAAGGGCGTCACTCGCCTCTTATTCAAATTTTTAATTACGCGACGTTCCCTTCAAGACGCACTCTGTGCTCCAAGGGTGCCACTCACCTTTGACTAGTTTTGGTAGTTTTCCAACCCCTAGAGTTGGCACTCCATTCGAGCGACCTCGTGAGAAACTAAGGGATTCTAAGGAATAAGGACCCTGCCTTATTGTGCACCCCTAAGAAATATTCGTGAGAGACTGTCTCAGTCTGCCCTCACGGCATCGTGGATCTCTCAGACTAGATAATCGTTAACCTACAATTCGATCCATGGCGGGAGTGCTAGTAGGTTGTGACAGGGATACTGCCACACCTATCCCTCAATATCTAGTTTTTGTGCATGGCCCCTTTACTCCTTATGTGATTCGGATTAGAAAGCAATCGTCAGCCTGCATCCATCAATGAAACATTGTTAATGATCCATAAACAACATCATAATATAATCTATCATCTGTCACATATGCATAAATGAAATACTCAAAGCAATACAATCTAGATTCCAAGGAGGTCCATTGATGCCATCGACATCCTCAATCTGTCAAGTGTCCTACACACTCAGGGAAAATCATCAATAACATTTTTCAATACATACATATCAAAACAACATAAATCATAATCCATCAACATCATCATCAGAATTCATAAGTGAAGCAAACAACCATATACTAAAACCGGATGACTTGCATGGGAGTGTCCTCAAAGAATAAGTCAATAACATGTGCTCGCAAGAGAGGGATGTTACATTTAAGGAGTCTCTCATCTAGGGTATGCAAAAACATGGAAAACGTGTACCTTTGAAATTCTTCCCTCTTCTTTTTCTTAGGTTCCTGATTTTCATCTATCTTATTTTCTATATGTTTCCTATTTTCATCCACCTTCTTTGCCACCTCTTCAATCTAGTGAAAAAATTCTTCTCTTTATTCTTGAGTCATGGTTGATCTCTCTAGAGATTTATTTGGTGAAGTAAAATTTGGAGCACCCTTTGGAGCTATGTGATAAAATAATAATTCTCCTCTTTTTCTTCTTTATCAAAAAAAATGAATCACCAAAAATACATCTTCTAATCAAAATTGATGTCAATTGTAAGTTACGTACCTTTCAAACCCTAATTTGGAGTCTGTATGGATGGCCAATATTTTTCCTAATGTATATATGGAATTTGATCTCTTTTGAGTCTTAAATTTTGTCCTATAGTACTATGGTATGTATTCTTAAACCCCTGAAAATTTCATAGCCTGAAACTTCACCGAAAAAACAATTATAGCACAAATTCCCAAATAACTCATTTGAGACTAATTTCAAAATTATTCAAAAACCCTAACTTCCACAAGGTATATCTCATAAATTATAATTATTCAAAATATCAAAAACAAATACACACATAATTTGCTATGTTTCCTTAGGATTTTGAAAATTTAAAATGTGAAACTTCACCAAAAAAAATGATAGCAAAAATTTCAAGGTGAATCTTTCAAAACTGATTTCAGGATTAGTCACAAATCTTATCTTCCATAGTCTATATATCTTAAATTAAAATGAAACATGACCTAAAATTTTTATCACTTGTACCCATATATGTCTCTTTAGTCTCCTAAAAATTTCACTACATGAAACTTCCCATAAAAAAATTATAGCAAAAATTCAAAGATGACTCGTTTAAAACTGATTTCAGGATTAGTCACAAACATTATCTTCCATAGGATATATTTATGAAAGTAGAATGAACTAGAACTTGAAATTTTTACCACCTTACCCTGACATGTTTCCTCATTCTCCTCAAAAAAATTCTTTCTGAAACTTCCTAGAAAAAAAAATTATAGTGAAAATTCCAATATGTCTTGATTGAAGGAGAAAAATACTAGGATTGTAGGCTCTGATACCAAATGTTAGGAAACAAATACCAAAATAGATTGAAAATATAAATAGAATAAGGTATACACCTTGAGAAATAGGTAAGCCTCCTCGAGGGGGAAACATCCTTTTACAATAGAAAAAATGTACAAGAATGAGATGAGATGATTGCAAAACTAGGTCTCCTTTGTGTGTGTGTTGGGGGGGGGTAGACAAAATGGTACAATTACAATTAAAGGGTATAGCTGACAACACTAATATAACAATAGAAATATAAATCACTATCTAGGGCTTTACATGGGGCTTTGTCTAGGGATCAACACATACTTTATTTCCTATTTTCCTTCTTTTTTCTGACTTCACACTTTCTCTTTCCATTGCACCTCAATGGTATCCTATTCATGGATAACATCCTTGTCATGGGGGAAATATGGAGTGCACAGATTTCAAATGTTAACTGATTCATACACTCAATGCCTGAAGATAACCATAAGTTTGCTCGTCGTCTCTAGATGAATTACTTCGTTGGAAATCTTTCCTTGGTCAGCTACTTATCTAGGCCTAGGTTCATGAATTTTGCATTCCATTTGATGTCAAATTCCTAGGCAAGGTCTCTTAGGTCTCACTCCTAGGTCATTCTTCAATCTTATTTATCCCTTGATGGGTTCCTTGATTAAACATTTTCTTCTTACGTTGCATCAACCTAAATATGTAGCTTGATTTGGTCCATATTAGTTACTTTGAGATGTCATTTATGTGGTTCCTAGTGTCCTCATATATATTATGGGCACACACAAGGGTTGATGAGGTAAAAAATTATCTTCCCCACTTCCTTATCTATCTCTAGCACATAATCTATAGGTTTTATGACTCATGTGCATCTGACTATGATGGGATAGCATATGAAATAGCCCTTTTACCATGAAAACCATGTTTATTGGCCCAAGAACAATAGATCACTCAGTAAACCCATAAATCAATAGTTGGAGAGATAAAAACAAATTTCAATGACTATTTTCATGCCTTGGACCTTCTTGTGCTTGTTCTTCCTATAAATAGCCTTGATTTTGTATAGTTTTGGACTCTTGGTTCTCATTCAAAAGAAATCATTACTCTGTTGGGATTTTTCCAAAATTTATCTCTACTTCATATCAAGCACTCGGGCTTCATATAATTACTATATCCACAAATATCTCACAACATGGACTTAACCTAACCAGTTTTCTCATCTCTTTACTCATTTTGTCACCATTGGTTGAGTTGGATACAGGGTTTTCCCTTGCAGGTTTATCTTGGATAATTCCAATCCCTCACCAAGGAGGATTACTAAAATTAGTATTGCAATGATAGCACCTTACAAGTGAGGTCCAACTTGATCTACCTATTGGTAATATCATTTCAAATATTTCTTTGGTAGATTTAAAGTGTTTTGTATATACATTATTTTGGAGACAGTGTTCTAGGTACAACACAAAGAGGATTTTGGAACTTTAGAGTGTGGCAAGATGCTCAAATTTTATTGGTATTTAATAGTTGGATAAATATCTTCCTTTTCCTAGGTGTGTTGCTTCCATTTATCCTCTCTTTTACTTTGGTTTTGTTTCATTTTGTTTCTAGCTAGATCCATTATTTTTTTTAATTAAAAATAGATAAGATTCTATTATATTCACAAAATTGTACAAAAAGAGCAGGGGGGTTTTCAAATAATGGAAATCAGACCCCAAACCCTGCTAGATTCACTGAGATGTTAGGCATTACCATCAAGAGTCAGTCACCTATCGGAGATACATAAAAAAAATATTTTAGGGTCGAGGGCTTGTAGCCTTAGTACATATCTTTACTAGGAAGAAAATATTGGAAACTAATCTCTTGACTAATTGCCTTAGATAAAGTAAAGACTTGATCCATAGTAAAAAACAAAAAGGAAATACGAACCATCAACCTAGTTCAGACTTTGCCTTATGGCCCTTACTTGGGATTGGGGTTCCTGCGGGAGATTGATCGTTCCCTTCTTCCGAGAGTTCATCCATGTCAATGGGGCAATTGAAAGATCATGGTGGGCTCTCTGTCGATGGGCTATCTTCCTACTGCTCCTACTGCTGGTTTCTCTATGTGAATATGAATCTGATTATCTGTTGGGACTTCTAGTACAACTTAAACTTGCCTTCTATAATGTGGATGGCTTGGAGCAAGTTTTCTTGGTATCATTTGGTTTTATGCAAGGCTCAACCTACGATGGATTTTACCATCTAATAGGTCTATAGAAACATGAAATATCTTGTTTACCTGGTTCTGGTATGGATCGGATATTTCACCCAATCTCATATATCATCTACAATATCGATTTCTGGAAGTTCCCTACGTTGCAGCTGAGTCAATTTATCTACTGCTTCTACTTCCTTAATCTCCTCCTCCATGCAGAATTCTATGAATCTCGTTTCGGTTGCCCATGCATCCCTTGCGGACCAAGTGGGATGAACATGGCCTTTATAATACGAGACCTCCTTTCCATGACAACTTGGATTTCTTCCTTTTCCTTTTCTTTTCCAGAGGTGGGCCATCTTATTGAGTTCACAACTTGAGAACCTAAACCACCTAAGATTGATAGGGAGAAGCAGCGCAACAAGCACTCTTTACTACCGAGAAGTAGTGCCCACCCCAATATCACTGTTATGGTCCCAACAATTTGATAATTCATCAAGGTCATCTTATAGATAGGTCTGCCCTCCCATCTATTAGGCAAGTGTCCCATCATAAACCCATGATTCCTAACTCTTTTCATCCTTGTACCTTCACCGCCATAACTACTCCAAGTTCGACCACAATCCTTCCTCAACTTATGAAATGAATGTTGTATACCTAATCTTGGGAAACCCGTCTCCTTCCCATGAGTTTTCATTATGGGAGGATCACTACACGAAAAACTCCACATCACATCCATCTAAGTTAACTCATGTCATAAGGCAGATTATGTACCCGTTCCTTGCCTTTGCATGAGTTCATTTGAGCAGTTGTCATGTCTGATTTCTGCATGCTCCAGACTTCCTTTGTTTGATGCTTCCCTCACATCATGTGTCTGCACCTCGGGCCCAACCATATCCATTTGTCTTGATCTCTCCACCTAGTCTTGTATCCCTCATGGTCGCAGTTCCCCCTCCTTCTAGACATGATGTTGACTGGGCTACGTCACCCTCGTGATGGCCATGCAATCTACCAACGCATTGGCTTTATGGTAAACATGATCGGGAATTGTGATAAAGATTGACCTGAAAATTCTTATTGTTTCTAAGATACCATATGCCAAACGTTAATTCCTTGAGATCTTGTCTAGAGGAGTCCCATTCAAAATATTTCTCAGATCTGCAATAAGCATATGAGAATTTCCTTCAATTATAAGGGATCTAAAACCTTGCTCTTGAACCATCACTAACCCCCTAAGGAGGCCAGCCAACTACGCCACGTTATTCGACAAGTTACCCAAGTTTGAGGTGAATAATATCTTCACTTCTCCCTCATGATTTATGAACACACATCATGCCCCCGTTGGGCCTGGATTACCTTTGCATGCTCCATCAACATTCAACTTGAGGAATCCCTCCTAGGGGGTCGCCATTTCTCTCTGAGTTTTACTTGTGTAGGTCTCGAAGTGAAGGTTGTCTGCTTTAGACAGGGACCAAGATTCCAATTTTTTAAAATGAGGGCTTCATACTCCTCCAATTCTGCATAGCTAGATCCATCGTTTGCCTATGAGGTAAACTATTCTTTTCTTTCTAGTTTTTCCTTCATTTTCTAATTGTAAAATAAACCCTTGAGACCTAATAAAAGTACCAAAAAATTAACCAAACCCTAGGTGAATCATTAAATCATATTTTAATAATTCAGTGGCTTCTTATGTTCTCTCCATTTACCTCGCTTTAGTTATCGGTTACCTTAAATAACACTTTGGTTCTAAATCACCTTCAATAACTATGTAATGACTCCAATCTCTTCCTCCTACCCTATAGTGGCAATAGGGACACATGTGTTGTGATGTAGTGCTTCACTCTAACAATTCTAGCACACAACGTACATTTGGTATTCTTACTAATACAAGTAATAAGCATTATATGTTAATAAAGGTATCTTGGTGGAGGCCTTGTAAAAAATATGGAAAATCTTGCTTAGATAAACCTTGGAAATTACATCGTAGGGATATTGTAATCACATAAGTAGATGCATGTTCCATTATTTGTATGTGGTCACATAGGAATATTGATCTCGATCCTAAGCTAATATAAATAGTTGTAAAGAAAAAAATAATTGTAAATTATTTAGAGAGAAAGGTATCCAAAAAGATAGTCCATATGTAGTATTATTAAATGTAGTGATGGATGATAATATATGTATTTTTTGTAACAATGAATACATGGATTATTAGAATAAAAAATAATGTCGTCCCAGTTAAAATTGGTTTCCAATTATTTTGTTTTTTAATATTTATATGTTCCACGTGTTACACCTCATATTGTATGAGGTTCTTTTGAGCTATTGGACCGACTTCGGGGAATTTATCTTCATGGATCCCCTTATCCTCATGGCATCATATCATTTGATGGGGGTCTTTGGTTGGGGGAGTCTCACTTCTCCTTGGTGGTCTTCTCACATGTTTTTGCCTTGTTCGTAACCCCTTTGTTGCACTTTTGATGGATATGGAGCATAATATCTCATTATGGTGGTTTTCTATATATTCTTATCTTGGATATGGATGATGGTTCCATCCCCCCAAGGGATTATATGGTGGTGGTAGGAGGCATAGGTTTCATGACATTGGTTTTGATGTTTCCTAGTGACTTGGTGGGTTGATGTGTGATGTTGGTGTCACTAGGATGGAGTGTTCTTCATGATCCTCATGTGTTGGATATGTGATGGGGAACATACTTGATGATTGGATGGGTTGACACTTATTTATGTCCCCTTATCTTATGATGTTTCTATGGTGGGATGATTCATGTTGCCTTTGTGGGATTTTCCTTGGTGATTTAACTTTATGACATAACATTTTCTAGACATCACCTCGGGGGGGATGCATTTAATGATGTTAGTACCCTCATTGATGTGTTATTTCCTAAGGTTGAGTTATAAGGGGGTATACTACATATAATGATGATCACTTTTGATGTAATAATCCCTTGGTGGTGGTGCACCTTAGGTTGCGCTCAACTAGGGGAATTTTAAGGTAAAAAATTGGCTTCAAAACAAAAAGAAGTACTATCAAAATCAACTTTACAAGAATCAATCACATTTTAGAGGATGACATTATTTATCATGGTTGAGTTGACATTGATTGAATTTAATATGCTTATTTCTCACATTCTAAAAAGTGGATGACAACCCATAGTTAACCTTGGTAATGTTGCAAATAAAGTACTCATAATAAAAAAACATATATACGCATAAATTACTTTTGACTATAATATAAATATACTCATAAAATGAAGTACTTTTAAAATAAAGTACTTTTAAATATATAAAAATTAAAGTATTAATTCAAAATTCAAAAAAATGATTAAATGGATTCTCACATATTATTCACACATTTATTCTAAATTAAATATTTTTTGTATAGTTCATTACATAAGTATATATTTAACGTAATATACATAAATTAATGTTAAAATATGTTTAACTGATATATGGAGT
>ML791242.1:140458-156301 GCA_009831015.1 Picea engelmannii
TATATATATATATGGAGTAAGTGGTTATCCATGTACTCCATATATTAATTTAACTAATATATTAATTTAACTAATATATGGAGTATGTGATTCCATGTATTCTATATATTAGTTTAATTAATGTATGCAGTATGTGGTTCAACATATTCCATATATTAGTTATATTAATATATGGTATCATATATTGTTCTATGTATTCCATATAATAGTTTAATTAATGCATGGAGTACATGGTTCCACATATTTCATATATTAGTTAAATTAATATATGTGAGTTTTCTTTTTCCAAATTTCTCAGATAACTATGGTTAGACAATTGTTTAATATTGGAGATAATCTTGGAGATTCAACCTTGAAAACTCAATGTTGAAACCAATCAAATATGGACTTAGGAAATATTCAATTGATCTGAAGGTCCTCCAATACCAAATCCCACACCTTTCTTTTATATGTGCAATGTATAAAAACATGGTTTGTTGATTCTGCTTCAAAATGACAGGGAGTGCATCTTGATGGACCACAAAAACTATGCTTTTGGAGGTTGTCTTGAGTTAGGATTTTGTTTCGAATAGTTAGCCATAAGAAGGCATTATATTTGGGAAGAATTCAGGCTAGCCATACTTTTTTACATGGGTATTATTCATCTCCAATATTTCTCCCAATTTCCCAATTATAACTTGACTCAACAATATATGTCCATGTCTTAATATTAATTAAATTGATATATTAGTTAAACTAATATATGGGTACCATATATTAATTTAACTAATATATGGAATAAGTGACATACTATGTATATTAGTTTAACCAATATATGGAGTATGTGGTTATCCACATGCTCCATATATTATTTTAACTAATATATGGAGTATGTGGGTACACATACATCAGTTAAATTAATATGTACCACGTATTAGTTTAATTATAATATATATGTATATATATGGAATACGTGAAACCACATACTTCATATGTTAGTTAAACTAATATATGGAGTATGTATGGAGTATGTGGTTCCACTTATTCTATATATTAGTTTAACTAATATGTACTACATATTAGTCACATACTCCATATATCATTAAAATAATATATGGAGTATGTGGGTCCATGTATTCCAACTAATATATGGAGTACGTGATTTCATGTATTCCATATATTAGTTTAATTAATATATGGAGTATGTGGTTCTCATACTCCATATATTAGTTAAATTATGCTCATCTATTAATTTAACTGATATATGGAATATGTGGAATCACACACTCCATACATTAGTTAAACTAATATGTGGAATCGCGCACTCCATATATTAGTTAAACTTATATATGGATAAGTGGTTAATACATGATTTTCATGATTTATATTAATTTGACTTTATGAAATATTGTGTTATGAACTATGTGTTCATTTTTTATTCAAAAAATGAATGTGGTTCATCACATAAGTTATATTTAAAAAGTACTACATTATTATTTATTGTATGAGCACTACATTTCTTATTAAAAGTATGTCATATATCTAAAATTGTTTTTATTTCTAGTCACATCAATAGAGAGTTTTTTATTAGTTTTGTTTTTAGACATCTTTTCAATTTAACTTAACCATAGTTACAAAGATTGTAGTATAAAAGGTGAGTTGTAAATAGACCTTTCTACAAAATGACTAACTCATATTTTTTTATTATATCTCTCAGGAGGCCCATTTTAGACCTCAAAATTTCCCTAATAAGTTATGTTTTGTTGTTATCGTGGTGGGGTTTTACTACGGAAAACATATTTTATTAACATGGTACAATACTTTATTAAAGTGCACCCCTCTTTGACACACATGTTCATGGTGATTTAATCTATTGGTGACTAATTGGAGGTACACTACAATTATATTTGAGCATTAACCTTTGCACACACATGTTGACAATGATTTAATTGTTCAATGCTTAAATTAATCTAATTTATCCATATTAAGGTTAATAGCTTGGGAACCCTACTTCATTAGCCTCATTTTCACACTTAAAGGGGGGAGGTGGCACATTACATGCATTTACTTGGTCATCTTACTATATTTTTGCATATCCTTGGAGGGTGAACTTGTGGAGACACTTCCTGATATTCTTGGAGGTGTATACTTATTTATTTCATGGAGCTTTGGCATGGTCAAAACCCTAATTCGTCGTTATCTCTCTAGATTTGTTTTGTTGGAGGTTGTCCACTTAATATTTTGGGGTTTGACTACTTCATATTGCACATTCATCCATGGAGTTGGTTTCCTTGGGATTTACTCGTGTGGAGTTGGTTAGATATTAATTAATTTGTTGTTGTTGACTCCTTCCTTGCACTAGTATTGAGGAGTTGTAACTACCTTGGAGATTTTTTTTTTTTTTTTTTTGGGGGGGGGGTTTCACATTGGAGAAAGAGCCCATGAAAAATATTTATATTTTGAGAAAGTTGTTGGAGGCTTGACCAAGCCTTTCTTGTGGAGAAATCCATATAGTTGGCATCTTGCACACTTGTTGATGCATCTTGTGGACCACTTGATATTTTGGGATGGTGGTTATGGAGCACTCTCTCATGCCAATAATATTTTATGAATGCATATTGAGGGGTGCACTATTGAGGCGTTATTTTACCACTTGAGGGAGCACTTGACATGGTCAACCACTCATTTATAGGAGGCACCCACCTTCTTGTGCTATTTTTAGAGGATGTTGCTTAACTAATCCATTATTTTATTATTGTTTTTTTCATGGAGTTAGTTAGAAAATAATTTATTTTATTGTAAGAGAGATGAATTTCCCTCTATATAAAGAGGAGTTTCTCTCAATTTCATGTACATGGAATTGGCAATTGGAGGATTGTGAAAGAGAGAAGTGATAGGAGATTATAGAGCTTGGAGTTTATTGATGTGGAGCTCTCTTGTATATAAAACTCTTGAAGATTAATTAAGAAGTGAGGTATTGATCTAGTTTGTTGTATGGTTATGTACATACTCTTCAATTTTGTTGTTAATTATGTGTAGAAAACCTGTCATTGTCATTTTAATTTGAAGGCCTATTAATGAAATATTTTTCATCTAGGAGTAAAGGAATGTGAGGAGATTCTCCCTCTTTCTTTCCTTGTTTTTATAATTATGTTTCATTTCCTTCATCTAATAAACTAGTTGTTGAAATGGAATTATAACTCATTCTAATATGACAACACCTTCAAAAAACAATTATGGGTATCACCCCTAGCTCTCCAAGATTAAGTTTTCACACATTAATTTCCAACAAACACTTCAGGTTGAACTGCATTAAATTAGTTCATTTTACCTTAAGTACACACCCAAATGATGAACGTATCAACAAGTTCTTTCATCATGAAGGTTGAATGTGGAAAACTTTCCCTTTCTACCATATAGCCATCCAAAGTAATTGATTGTGACACACTAGTTCCTTCATTCATGCAATATTCCATGACTCCATTATCCCATGTATTGATAGTCACTTGTTCCATATCATCCCATTTATTGTTTCACTTTGCTTCCTTTCCTGTCATTCCCATATTCTGTTCCCCATTTGCATTTTTTTCCATATGTTGCAACCTATGTTTTGATAGGAATTACTCTTCATACCTCACCTAGAGTTCATAGCCTTAGCAATCCTAATTAGGGATACCCCCCCTGTGTTGGAGAAGAACCAACCTAAAGAGAGAAGAAGAGCTACTAAGGTGACAATGGGTAGTCTTCCTAAGTTGTACAAAGCTAACACCTTGGTGCTTGGGACTTTACACTTTTGTGGGTGGTATATTTTCTTGTAACACCACACTCATCCAACCAAGTACATACAAGCCCAAAAAAAAGACTAAGGCATTTTACTAATACGAACACAATATTTTTCAAATGTGGCTAAGGTGTGAACATTAAAAATCATTGAAACTACATTAATGTTAAATCTGTTTTCCAATTTTTTTTTGTTTTTTGATATTTATATGTTTTGCACTTGTCCAACCAAGTACATACAAGCACATAAAAATGGTCCAATGCATTTTATTAATACAAACATAATCTTTTTCAAACATGGATAAGGCATGAATAAGAATGTTATGACCCAATGGCGGTATATATGGGGTTAAATGTGTATAATATGACCCCAAGGCGGGAACATATGGGGCTAACTGTATATGTAATGTGTAAATATATATGTAATAAGGTTGGCCTAATAGTAAAGGGGTCTCATGTGTGGTGTGTGAATATATATATATATATATATATATATATATATATATATATATATATATATATATATATTCATTATTGGAAACGTGTGAATTGTGATGTATGAATGTATTTGGCTATGTGGAGGAGGTTCTCTTATTATTTAAGGAGTTATTATGTAACTTATATATCAAGTGGAATTGTGTTCCACGCTCACATTTTGTACATGGTGTGTACTTCTATTTTGTTATGATATGTTAAGCATTTTGGATCATTACATTTGGTATCAGAGCATCGATCCTAGTGTTTTGCTTCCTCAAGAAAGGCATGTTGTAATTTTCACTATAACTTTTTTTGGGGCCACTTCAGAAAGTGAAACTTGGATTCTGTTTAGAAGACATATCAGGTTCCATGTGGTAGAAATTTCACCTTATGGGTCGTTGTACTTTGAGAGATACACCCTGTGGAAGATAGGGTTTTTGACTAGTTCTGTAACTAGTGATCTCAAACATGTGTTATGGGTAAAACAATCATAACGTATTCATAAAAGATCAAAATTCCATGAGACCAATTGAATTGGAAAGAGTACATTTCTTAGTATTTTTGTGGGAGTTTCATAATTAGATATCAAATATTGGCTGTGTGTCATGTTGTACAATTTCTCTCTCCCAAAAAGGCCAAAAATAAGCAAGGTTTGGAAAAGTTACCATATCTTTCATTTGACACACCCAATTTTGGTCAAACCTGTGGCATTCTAGAGAAGACATTTTAGACTACTATAGGTCGCAATTTCAAACTCATAGGAGTAAAAATTTCATAAATACATCAGAAGGAAAGTCGACCAATGCAACATACTCTAAATCAGAGTTTCAAAGGTATGTTCACTTAAAACTATCATAATTTTTCATTGGAATGTTCGATTGAGTTGATTCAAAATCCATTGGAAAGAAAAAAAACATAGAACATTTTATTACAGCAAGGATTGTAACTATTTGAGATAAGCATCCATAATATATAGAGGTTGTAAGTTGAGTGTTGGGGTTAGACCTCATTTAAGAATCAATGTAAATACCTCAATTTACAGGGGATGAAGATAAAGATGAAATCAATCTTATGGACTGGTTGAATATGGAAAAGGAATATGACATGACTCCTTCAAGGGAAATAAAATATTTTTTTGGTGAAACTTGGAATTGGTGGATGAATATTAATAAGAATAACAAATGGAAAATGTCATGGAAAGAATTTGAAAAACTCTTCTCGGATAAATGGATTAGGGATACAAAAATGGAGGAATTGTATAGCATTCAAGATGAATTAAAAATAATCAAAGGAAGAGATTAAGAAGAAGGGTGGGGATATATCTAAGATATGATCCCTTAACGAATCACTCAATAAGGAGGTTAAGAACCTAAAGCAATAAAAGAGTAGCAAAAAAAAGTGGGAAAAGGATGATTCAAGGGAATAATTGAAAAGGAAAGATGAAGAGATATGTAGATTACGAAACTATAATAAAATACTATTGGATGAGGTCGATATCAACGCCCTCATTAACAGGAAACATTTAAAGGAAGACATTAAGGTCGATATCAGCATTATGAAGGAAGAATATGGAATACTTGTCAATATTCATGAAACAAGGCATCAAAAAACCACTCTTCAACAAGATATTATCAGAGACCAACAACCACTACAAATTGGAGAAGTTACAACAAAAATACATGGAATCAAAGGAAAGAAAACTATGCAACAACTAGACACCAAGGATTAAGACCAAAAATAATTGATTTTGGATGGATAGATCATCATCATTGGAGTGAAGAAAAATGGAACAAAAGAAAATCATATTACTTGATTTCATCACACATGAAGCCTTCAATTGCAAATCTTTGAGGACAAAGCTTTTTGAAGGAGGGTACTATGTTATGACCCAATGGGGGTATATATGGGGTTAAATGTGTATGATATGACCCCAAGGGGGGGACATATGGGGATAAATGTACATTTAATGTGTAAATATATATGTAATAGGGTCGGCCTAATAGTAAAGTGGCCTCATGTGTAGTGTGTGAATAGTTATATATAGATATCATGCATTCATTATTTGAGACATGTGAATTGTGATGTATAAATGTATTTGGTTATGCGGAGGAGGTTCTTATATTCTTTAAAGAGTTATTGTGTAAATTATATATCTAGGAGTTGTGCTCCACGCTCACATTTTGTACATGGTGTGTACTTATGTTCTATTTTGATATTTTAAGTATTTTGGATCATTACAAAAAATCACTCAAAACTAAATTAATGTTATTATGAACTTGAGATGGTGTTAACATTAATTTATTTCTACAAAAATATGTCCCAATAGAGCTAGGGATCCTGAGCTCTATAACTAGGGTTTATGTAGTTTTTTGTTTAGGTTGGAGTTCATTTTCATGGCTTCTGGCTCAGGGGGCGAAGACCCCCTTTCCTCTCTGTCACCTCCCAATATTGCAGCTTTTCAGTCTCTAATAGCCTTGTATGCAAAGACTTCTATGGCACCTCCTCCTTCCCAATTTGTAACGAAGATCGAAAAAATTCCTAAAGTACCAGTGCACTCTTCTTCCTCTTGTCCATTTTCTCTTTGTATTTCTTAGAATGGCCTGGTAAGGAAGTTCACTGGATTGTGGCCTCCTCCGTGCGCAATGGCTCAATGGTTGGATCTAAACTGGAAAAAAAATATTCAGGGGAAAATGTCTTCGGATTTCTATGGTAAGGGTTTTTTTTTTTTTTTTAAACAAGGAAGATCAGGACTTAATTTTTAGAAGTGAGCCATATTTTATGGGATCAAGAGGTATGTACTTGAATAAATGGACGTCATATTTTAGTCCTGAAAATGACATTCCTTCTCCAGTTCCATTGTGGTTAAGGTATCCATTCCTTCCCTTACATTGTTGGAATGATCAAACCCTGACAATATAGGAAATACAATGGAAGGTATATCGATCGAGACAAACCAAGAGATTGTCTTCAAGCTTGCGCATGATTATGTGTAGAACTGGATCTAGAAAAGGGGTTACTTGAGGCTATTCAACTGAACCTGGATAATTGGTCCTATATCCAACAAGTAGATTATGAACAACTTCCTTTCAAATGCAAATCTTTTCATAAATATGGACATTTCGCAAATAATTTTTCTAAGAATATATTAAACTAACGGGAAGAAATGGATCGAGAACAATGGAAACAACCAAAAAGTAAGAAATCATCTGAAAAGGATCCATCTCAACAACCATATTTAGGAGGAAATCCAAGTACATCAGGTCCCAATCAGGGTTCTCCCTTGGAAGGAGAATCTCGCATGGCAGAAAGTAGTCGGAATAAATATGCATCCTTGGAGGTCTTGGAGGGAGAAACGACAGAATCAAGAGAGGAGGGTATTGAAATAGGGAATGAAGCCCATATGATTGAGGAACCATCCCCTCCAATAACTCATATAGAACCTGATACTAGTAAGAAAAGTGATCCTACCCCATCCAAAACTCTTTACCCTCTGGTCTTGGGTATCCCAGTTATATTGGAAGAAGGAAGACAGGAGGATTTTGTGGAAGATTCGGAATTAAAAGTCTCCAAAAACAAAACATGGAAAAGGCTGGGAAGGAAATCCAATCGCAATCACAGGGAGAAGGAATCTAACAGAGACAAAGAGCTTGGTACCCAAACCACTTTGGAAGAAGTATTTAAGAAAAACGGTANAGTAAGTAATGAAAATGAAAACAATCTCCTGGAATTGTAGGGGATTGGGGAGTAAGGAAAAAAAGGAAGCAATGGGAAAACTAATTAGGTCAGAACATCCTCAAATCCTCCTAATTCGTGAGACTAAATTGAATAGGCAAGAATCCCTTCAAAATATTTATCAAATATGGAGGAAACATTATGGAGCATCCATTAGTGCAAGGCAAGCTTCAGGAGGCCTTTGTACTTTGTGGAACACAGAAATATTTAATTGGAAATCATTCATGAAGCAACTCATTGGTTAATGGTGAATTTGGTGCACCTTTCTTCAGGTAATATATTTCCCATTGCAAATGTATACATGCCTAATAATTATTGGGAGAAATTGGAATGTTGGGAGTCCCTCTTAGACACAAGAGATTTTGGATTTTACCATAATTGTATTATAGTTGGAGACTTTAAATAAACTCTACATTTAAAGGAGAAAAGAAGGGGATCTATTGTTAGAGATCCAGAAAGGGAAAAGATGGAGGATCTCATATCCTCTTTGGATTTTTTTGATGTCCAACAAAGTAAAGGAAAATTTACTTGGAATAATATAAGAGTTGGTCCTAGCCATATAGCAGCCAGATTGGATCGTTTTCTCATTCACTCCTCCCTTATGACACTCCCTAGTGAGATATCCTCTTATATAATCCCATGGTATTATTTTGATCATCGTCCCATTTCTCTTGTATTCTCTAAGGAAGAAAATTTGGGGCCCATCCCTTTTAGATTCAACCCACTATGGTTGGAGCATCCAGATTTTTTTCCTTTGGTCTCAAGAGCTTGGTCCCAGTAGATTTGTAGGTCCCCTATCCACATATGGGAGAAAAATATCAAGAGATTTAAATTTTTCATTAAGGAGTGTGTAAAAATCCATGTTAAAAATGTTTGTGTGGAGGTGGAGCATTGAAGGAGACAGCTTGAAGAGGTTCAAGAAAATATGGAAAAGAAGGAAGTAAATACAGACTCTCTTCAGAAAGAAAAAACAGTATTTAAAAAATATGTTAAATCCCTTAAAGATGAGGAAAATGCATGGACATTAAAATCCATATCTTTGTGGCTTCAATTAGCGGACAAGAATACAACATTTTTTCGATAGCAGGAAAATGTAAGGCAATGGCGGAATAAGGTTGAAGAAATTAAATCTCAATCTAGAGTAGTTATCACTTCTTTTGAAGAAATAAACAAGGTTGCTACAACACATTTTGAGCAATTATATTCATAAGGGGATGAATGGAACACTGAATTGTGTAGCCAATTTATCTCGCATGTTACAACCCTAATAAAAGAAGAAGATAATGTGGAATTGAATAAACCAGTATCGGAAGAGGAGATATATGTAGCCATCAAATAGTTTAATCCGGATAAAACGCTTGGCCCGGATGGTTTTACTGTTCATTTTTATATAAGATGTTGGTCCATCATCAAATTTGACTTCATCAGAATGATTATTTATGTACACAAATCCTCTCATATGGGAGGTTCCACCAACTCATCCTTCCTCGCTTTAATTCCAAAGGAAAAGAATGTCTCTGCAATGTGTCATATAAAATCATGGCAAAAAACATAGCAAATAGGTTGAAGCCATTTTATCTCATCTAATTCTTCCTAATCAAGGCATATTTGTAGAAAAACGACAAATTTGGGACAATATAACTCTGGTTCAAGAAGCGATCCACTCAAGCTTCACAAATGGAGAGAAAGGTATGATTATTAAACTTGATATGGAAAATGATTTTGATAGGGTAAAACATCATTTTTGAAATGCAGTTTTGGAGAAATTTGGTTTAAATCAATCCTTTATATCTCGGATTGACTCCTGCATAAATAAATCCATGGATTTCTCCTCTGGTCAATGGAATACCAACGCCTTTCTTCAAATCCTCCAAGGGTCTCAGGAAAGGGTGCCCCCTCTCCCATATGTTATATGTTCTTATGGTTGAAGTATTAAATAGAATATTGGAATAGGAGAGGATTTCTGGAAACATCTATGGGCTTAGAATAACTAGAGGTGTCAAAAGAATAAATCATTCACAATTTGTTGGTGATACGTTGTTAATAGGAGGAGCTTCAAAAATCATTGCTTATCGCTTCAAACTTGTTTTGGACCAATATGCTATTGTATCTGGTGGTCTAATCTGTTAAGCCATAAATAATGGCTCATTACCCCTTAATTGAGGCATATTACATTAGTAATGTTATTTTATTTATATTGGCTTTAGTCCATTAGTTGTAATTATACTTTGTAGTCTCCTATATATACCAAGGAGACATTTTCATTTGGAATCATCTTGTAATTGTACATTTATGTGGCCATAAGGAGGTTTTCCCCTTGAAGAAGCTTATCATCTGAATTTCTCTCTTTTTCAAGGCGTTGAGTACTTATTCTGAGGTTTTTCTATGCTATATTGATATTTGGTTCTTAACATATGGTATCAGAGCTCAAGGTCTTGCGGTTTTGCTGCAACATCTGAGACACCTTGGAATTTTCACTATAACTTTTTTTCTACAACATTTCCGAACAAACGGCTTGGAGGATATTTATCAGATAGATCAAGGTACGTTGGATTAAAATTTCAGCTCCTGAAGACTTATACTTTATGAGATACAGCCTGTCCAAGATAGGGTTATGGAATCATCCTGAACTGAGTCATTGAGGAATTTTCTCTATAAACATTTTTTTGTAACGTTTCAGACCTTGAACTCCGAAGGATATTCATAGAAATTAGTAAGGTATCTATGGTAAAAATTTTAGCTTCTGGGTAATCTTACATTTGTAGATACACCCTGTGGAAGATAGGGTATCTGACTAGCCCTATTGACTAGTCTCAAGAAGGTGTTCTAGGTAAAACTATCATAACTTCTTACTAGAGTATCCAAATTGAGTGAGACCAGTTGCATTGGATAGTGGACAATCTGCGGTATTTCTAGTACAAGTTTTAGAATTTCATGTCAATTATTTTGTGCAGGGCACGCTATACAAGTGAGATCTCCTGGAAAGTCCAAAAAACAGCAAGTTGTGGGGAAGTTACCGTAAATTCCACTTGGCACATCCAATTTTGATCAAACCTATGGAATTGCAGTGAAGAAATATAATAGAACTACAAAAAAGAAATTTTCATACCTAGAAGGGCCGAAACTTTGGAGATACAACAGAAGAAAGATTGTCTAGCAGAACCACCTCAAAATCAAGGTTCAAAAGTGATACTTGGCCAACATTCCACCCAAAAAGGGAACTTCTACACCAAATAAGCCTCTAGAAAGTCCTACTTAGACTCTTGATGAAGGTGAAGAAATGCGTAGGGAGATAAATGAATTACAAGGGATGATGGATTCAACTAAAGTTAAATTGGAGGCAATAATGGATACTAAGATGGATGGTTTAAAAAGGGATATCATGGAAGGAATGAAAAATTTCCTAATAGAGAGGACACTTGAAACTGAAAATGTGTCCCATGAAATTCATGATGAGGACACAAGGAAGATGAATCAAGAATGGAGAAACTCTAACTTTGGGTTGAAGACCAACCACGTTCCTAACATCAATATGAGGAAGTTTGATGGCAAAGACCCAATCACATGGAAACTTCAGATGGAGCAATTCTTTGATCTACATAATGTGCCACATACATAAAAGGTACGAATTGCTTCTTTATATTTAGAACCCAATCAATTTGTATGGTATCGATGGCTTTGTTCTCGCAAATCACTTGTCACTTGGACAATTTTCATGGAAGAAATGATAGCACACTATGAGGATACAAGGAGAAATACCTCCTTTATCCAATTGATAAATCTCAAGCAAAAGGGTTCAGTTACAAAGCACATTGAGAACTTCCAAAGATCGAATATAAATGTAGCAGATATTCCAGATGAGCACTTGATTGATGTATTCATAGGAACTTTAAAGGACAACATTCAACATTAGGTTCTCCTTTGGGAACCCAAATCAATTAAGAATGCATTAAGGGTGGCAAGAAATGTTGAAAGTAAAAATATGGCTATGGCTACTAGAAGGACCAATCCTAACATCTATAGAGAGAATAATGGTCCTTCTTCTAAAACACCTCAACAATTGGAGGAAAGAAAAGCAAAAGGTTTATGCTTTAATTGTGATAGAAAGTATAGTAAGGGACATAAGTGTGGTGAGAAGAAATTATTATACATAGATTGTGAAGAGGAAGAAGAACAAGAATAGGAACCATATCAAGATGAAAACGTATAAGCAATTTCGTCTGAAGATTTGACTCCCACGATGTCATGTAATGCATTGGCTGGAATTAGCACTCCTCAAACCCTCAAGATCAAAGGATATATCAAAAATAAAAAGGTAATAGTCCTAATTGATTCTGGCAGTACTCATAATTTCATTCACTATAAATTAAACAAAGATCTCAATTGCTTTGTGTATCCAGCGCCAGAGTTTCAAGTAATGATTGCAGATGGAGGAACTATCAATTGCTCAGGACAATGCAATAAGATTAATCTTACTATGGGGGAATATGTAATAAATAGTCCAATGATTGTTATACCCATGGGTGGTGTTGATGTTGTACTAGGAATCCAATGGTTACAATCATTAGGAACGGTGGAATTTAATTTTCAAGAACTTTTCGTGAAATTTTCATTGAAAGGAAAAGAAATTGAGTTAAGAAGTATCATAGGGAAACCCAGTAAGGTGATAATCTCTAAGGGCATGAAAAAATTATTGAAAAATGGGAATCAAGGTGTTATTGCACAACTATGCTCACTAGATGTTCAAACATATAAGTCGTCTATTCCACTAGATCTCCAAGGGATCATTGATAAGCATTCCAAAGTATTTGAAGATATTCCCAAAGGTCTTCCACCCACTCGAAATCATGATCATGATATTCACTTAATTATTGGGAGTGTTCCTCCTAACATCAGGCCATACAGATACCCTTATGCCCAGAAGAGTGAAATTGAGTGCATGGTTGAAGAAATGTTAGAGGTTGGCATTATTAGACCTAGCCAAAGTTCTTACTCTGCACTGGTGGTAATGGTATTCAAGAAAAAAGGCTCATGGTGTATGTGTCCAGATTATAGAGAGCTCAACAAGATCACTATTAAAGATAATTTTCTTATTCCCGTCATTGATGAATTGTTAGATGAACTACATGGAACAATCTATTTTACAAAGTTGGATCTTTGTTCAGGGTATCATCAGATTAGAATGAAGGAAGAAGATATCCCAAAAACATCATTCTGAACTAATGAAGGCCATTATGAATTTTTGGTCATGCCTTTTGGCCTTACAAATGCACCTTCCACATTCCAAAGGTTGATAATTCCATTTTCAAGCCCTTCCTTTGAAAATTTGTGTTAGTATTTTTTGATGATATACTAATCTATAGCAAGTCTTGGATCAACTTTGTGTTAGTATTGAAAATATATGCAAGTAAAATTTATGTGTTAAAATGCAAATGGATCAACTTTACAACACAACTTAAATAGGATTTACTCATTCAAGATGCATATAAACAGCATCATAATCAGTGAATAGAAAACACATAACACAACAAATGATAAAGGAGTTCACCCCTCTCTTGGGCTACATCTCCTGGTCCAGAGTCCAATTGATCATTTGTATTATTTTCTCAAAGTGCTCCAAAATGTGCTTTATAATGCTCAAAATGCCAAATAGACTGCTCCAATGGCTTCAGAACGTCCAAAAACCCCTAGCTGGGCTTTTTCGACACCTCGTTTGGGCAAAAAATGAAGAATATAGGCTTCCTGGAAGTCCCCCCTTCAAGCTTGTTGTCTCTGCATCTACAAAACGCACCCTTGTTGGCTCAACCTAACCCACATGCATTTTAAAGTGTAAAAACTTGGCATCGAGCGCAACCACACAATCGGTCCAAACTGTCGAACGGTTACGTGTCGGCCTTAACTACCAAGGCACGTGGGCACATGGTCACCACATGACCACGCGCAATACACAACAGGGCTAAAGTTTCAAACTGTTGACATAATCGTAAGGTTTAAACCCACGCATATACACGTTGGTCACATGTTATATCAAACCATGCACATTTCAAATGCTTACAATATATATTAAGGTGGGTCTAACCGCCCGTAGCACCAGTCATATGCAATACAATATATAACCATGGGTCGGGGCTTAGCCCCGGCCCGGTTCACGCCCCAACATACATTTTTGCAATGTTAAATATATTACAATGCATAAACATGTTAAGTAACATGTGCGGGCGTGCTGGTTGGGCGACCTTTCCCAAAGCTTTACCCTGCCCGGAGGTCACGGGGTCGACTCCTGCCAAGTGTAAAGATTTTAATCCAATAAACAGGTGACATGTGGCGGCCATTGATTGGGCCACGTGTTGCCATCGCATTCACTGCCAGCAAACCATGTCACATGCCAACTGTTCCAATAACTGCCTGTCACGTGCCGTATGGCCTGCCACGTCAGCGTCCGTACGGACTGTATAGTCAACATCCCTTTTTTTTGCATGTTTGTCATTTTGAACAGAACACGATATCTCTCGCTCCCAACGTCTGTTTGAACCCAAACAAGTTGCGTTGGGTTCGTAACGACGAGGCCTACGCTCTTGTTCAATTTGAAGCAATTCCGAGCACTTTGAATTTTTGAGCAAAATTTGATCCCTTGATCACACCTTCCCATTGGAAAGATTTTGGACCTCCAAAAGACTATTTTCAGTCTATCTGAAGGTGAGGGTATAGTTCCCTCACTCTTCCAACCTCAATCCACTTGGCTTTGCTTGGATTTGTACCTTTAAGACCAACTCGAAGATACTCCACATGTCCTCGTTTTGAAGTTCACATTCTCCTGTCAAGGATGGTGTCTTCATGCAGTTTTGTAAGATATTATGGGGAAAAATCATCTATAGAAGGAATCTGAACATGCTCTCCTTGATCATCAATCAAAGGAGGCTCATACAATTTCAAATTCTCAACATTAACAACTACATACATTTGCATATAAGGAGTCAAATCTAAACGAAAGGCATTGTTACCAATCTTGTCGATAATCTTGAAAGGACCATATCGAATCGGTTTCACTTTTTTACCTTCTCCTTTAAGCCTCTCCTTACTGATGTAAATCCAAACTTCATCTCCAACTTGGAAACTGTGATCAACACGATGCTTGTCATGTCTTGTTTTGTACTTGGCTTGACTCTTTTCCAACTGCTCTTGCACCATTTGATGTATCGACTGAATTTGTTCAATGAACTTTTATGCCCTATCAATGTCATATTGACCTTCAATAGAAATATCCTTCCCAAAGATAAAATCTAAAGGAGATTTGGGTAAATAGCCAAAACATGCTTCAAATGGTGACATTTGAGTTGAAGAGTGCTTAGCTCGATTGTAAGCATGTTGAATGTAATGTAAATGCTCATCCCAAAGTTTAGGATGCTTGCTGCAATAAGCATGAAGAAGATGCTCCATTGTTCGATTTACCACTTCTGTCTGACCATTTGTTTGCGGATGAAAAGTTATGCTCTTTTTCAGTTTGGTGTCCATGAGTGCCCATAAACTCAACCAAAAACTTCCAACAAATCGAGAATCCCGATCAGAAATAATGGATTTAGGCAATCCAAAATGCACCCAAACATTTTGAAAGAACATTTGTGTCGTTTGTTCAGCTGTAACCTACTTCGTACACGGCATCAAAATACACATTTTTCTAAATCGATCAACCATAACATAAAGATAATCATGATTTCATCTAGACATAGGTAGACCTCCTACAAAATCCATGGAAATACTTTCCCAAGGACGAGAAGGAACCGGAAGTGGAGTATACAAACCCAAATTTCGATTGCTAGGTTTACTTGTGGCACATAACAAACATCCTCGAACATATCTTGAAACACTTTCATTCAT
>ML791242.1:174737-196451 GCA_009831015.1 Picea engelmannii
TTGAAGAAGGTGATTGGAACCAGGTGCCAACTTCAAACCAACCTTCCAGAATTAGCAGAAGAAGGATCCATTTGGCTACAACCAGAAGCAGTTTTGGACCAGAGGGAGCGTCGCCTGCGTCACCGAACCATCAAGGAAGTGCTCGTACAGTGGAAAGATATGACTCCAGCGGATGCCACTTGGGAACCAGCTACCATTCTGCAGCAGTCTCCACATCTCAAGCCTTGAGGACAAGGTTGTTTTTAAGGGGGCGGACATGTTAAGGTCCTAACCCGCACATAGGTAGATTAATGTATTCGGATGTAATAAAGGTCAATATTTATAAGACCTTTCAATAAAATAGAATAAGGCGGATGTAAGAAGACCTAATAGAAGCTTCCGCTTCTAGAAGGATCTTCCTCTAGATGCTTCTTTTTAGTATAAATAGGACTCGAGGGTATGAGAACCCTAGCTTGGATATTATTGTAACAGAGTGCTGCTCGATTGGAGGTTGCCCCCTCGAAGAGGCCTGTGAACATTGCTATCTGAATCAAGTGCTATTTATGTTCAAGTGTTATTTCTGTTGCTATTTCGTATATCATTTCTGTGTATTGTGAAGATTATGCTGGATATTTTATTGTTATTCTGTTATTTCTAGCATTTCGTTCCTATTCTGCATATTTTATACATCTGGTATCTTGAAAATTTGTACCCAACCTCGTGGGAAATTTGTTGGATTACTGAGATGGGGGGTGAATCAGTAATAGTGTAATTATAATATTTTTTCTTCAAATAATCCAAGTGTTATATCAGTGTAGAATTATTATCCAATAATGAGAAATAAGAAATGAACAATCACACATATACACAGTACACCAATGTTTTACGTGGAAACCCAAATCGGGAGAAAACCACAAAAAAAAAATCCTATATCTCTTGAAGAATTACATTCATTAGAAGCACCGGCTTCCTTTGTTTTCCAGCTGCAACTGGAAGGAGGCTCCAAACCCCTAGTTTCTCAGGCTACAACCTGAGGGAAGCTCCAATTCTCCAATTCTCTGGCTACAACCAGAAGGAGGCTACAACCCCCTATGTTCTCCTGCTAAAACCGGAAGGTGGCTACAACCACATGTCCTTGCCACGTCCAACCACCCTGAAGTAGAAGTAAAATGATGGAACCACTATCACACTATCATTGAGAGATATACCGCTATAAACCTAAACCATGCATCAACTTGTACCTCAACCTGTAATTGTTGGATTACTGAGAGGGGGGGTGAATCAGTAATAGCATAATTATAATCCTTTTTCTCCAAATAATCCAAGTGTTATATCAATGTACAATTCTTATCCAATAATGAGCAATAAGAAATGAACAATCAGGCACATACAAAGTACACCAGTGTTTTACGTGGAAACCCAAATCGAGAGAAAACCACGGAATTATTTATCTTATATGTCTTGAAGAATTACATTCATTGGAAGCACCAACTTCCTTTGTTTTCCAGATGGAACTGGAAGGAGTCTCCAACCCCCTAGTTTCTCAGGCTACAACCTGAGGGAAGCTCCAACTCCCCAATTCTCTAGCTACAACCAGAAAGAGGCTACAACCCCCTATGTTCTTCGGCTACAACTGGAAGGTGGCTACAACCACCTGTCCTTGCCCCGTCCAACCGCCCTGAAGTAGAAGTAGAATGATGGAACCACTGTCACACTATCACTGTGAGATATATTGTTGTAAACATGTACCAATAAACCTGAACCATGCATCAACTTGTACCTCAACCTGTAATCAATCTGTACCATAAACAAGTGCATAAACCATGCACCAACCTGTACCAAACAATCTGTAATCAACTTGTACCATAAACAAGTGCAACCAACCATGTATCAAGTATGTACCAATCATGTGTCAAGTACTCATCAACTATGACTCATCAATATGTACCAACATCATCAACTATACACCTCATGTATGTGCCAACTCATCAACTACTTGTCGCAACCATGTACCCAACTTGTACCTCAACCAAAAGCCCTCATCAATTTCATCATCCAAATATGATTTGTAATTCTGTAATGGAACTATTTTATATGATCACATACCTGAAAACCTTCCTTAACTTTAACAACAAGAGACTAGTATTTTCATCAAATGTTTCTTTAGTTTCACAAGACTAGTTTTGGATTAGTCAACAACCCTAACTTGAAATAATCATAACTTTGTACCTATAATGAATAAAGATATGAAACTGATACACAATGTTCTTCAGTGTGTTTTATGAAATTTATCCAAGTGTCACTACTTGGAACCTCTCAGAAAAGGAGTTATGGAAAAAATGGTAGACCTTGTTGAATTCTGGCTTATTCTAGAGAGCGACCTTGTAGAGCATGCCCCGCACGGAATATTTGTTCAATTGATCTGAAATTGTTACAAAGAATACTAGAGACTGTACTCTAACCAAAACATTTGGTATTACTAAATTTGGATCTGTTATGAAGAATTTATGACATTTTTACCTGAAACACCTGTTTTTCCTAGTTTCAGGACTGGCCACAAACCCTATTTTCCACGGAGTGTAACTCCAAAAATACAATGACCCACAAGATGAATTTTTTACCACATATACTTGGATATGTTTCCTAAATAGCATAGAAATTTCATGGTCTGAATCATTCTAGAAAAAAAAAGGTTATTGTGAAAATGGTGAGATGACCTGGAAAAAAACATACCTTAGAAAGCATCATCAAAAGAATTTATCCTTTCTTGAATTTCAGCCTTCTTTTCTTCACTTTCCTCATAAATTCAGTTTAGATATACTTTGGTTACCTCAGACACCTATAGGTATTCAATATTCTCAAGTGTGTCTTAAATGAGATATCCTTGCCTCTTATTTATACTCTCCAAGTAGCTTCCTTAAAAACATCTTCTATGTCACTTTGCCCACTTTCCTTATTTTAGGGTTAACCCACTTCTAATTTATCCATTAAATTTATTATTGAATTAATTTATTTTGTATTCACTTTGAATTATAGTACACTCATCACTTCACTTTATTATTTACCTTTTAAAATCTCTTAAACCACTTTGACTACTTTGACCTTTTGGGGCTTCTAGATGACATATGAGGGTCCTCCAACTTCATAAGGCCATAAATCTCAAACCGTGAGGAGTTATGTGACGTTACACATACCACCAGAAATGGAATAAAATGTAATATCTATATAGAATAGTATTACTTGAAAATATATCAAAACTCATACAGTTATCCATCAAACAAACTTGGGTCCATTACCCAAACCTGGGTTCTCCAACTTCTACAGGCCATAACTCTCTAACCGTGAGGAGTTATGTGGTGTTCCACATACCACCAGAAATGGCATGAAAAACACTATCCATCTAGGATAGTTTCACTGAAAAATTCATTGGCTCTCATCTCATTATTTCACAAATAATCATGGGTTCTCTAACCATACTTCAAGGATAACTCAATCCGCAAAGCGTCTTCTCGTGAGGGATTTCACCATAAGGGGACCAATTTGGATTTCATCCATTTCTACTTATTATCAACCATGATAAGACAATAAAGATTCATCTTTACATCAAACAATCTTGGGTCCATTTACCAACCTTTTTGCTACGGGGATTTCTTCAAGGGTTGACATCAATGACAACCAACCTTAATCAACAATCTCCCCCTTTGGCATTGATGGAAACACTTTGATGCAATACTGAAATCATATCACTCATTCTCCCCCTGGAACCATGCCTCTCTCCTCTACCTTTGTCCTCTATATCTGATAAATATCTCCCCCTTTGTCATCAATGGAAAACGTATATTTCCATCCGAGGTTGCTCCCCCTGACTGAACTGTCCTCTTATGGTGTTTCCTCGTGTAAATCTAAGACATATAAGATAAGCATTCAAAAAGAATTCATTTCGGAGTAGAAATAACTCCAAGTCTATGGCGAAGATATTCAAAGGATTCTCGTGGAAGTGGTTTTGTGAAGATGTCTTCCACTTGTTCTTTTGTGCCCACATATTCAACTCTGATGTTCTTTTCTGCAACCTACTCCCGTAGAAAGTGATACTTTATTGGAATGTGCTTCGTCTTGGAGTGCATCACTGGGTTATTTGAGATATTGATGGTGCTTGTATTATCACAATATATTGGAACGGGATCATCATACTCAACCTATGTATCTGTCAGAGTTTGTTTCATCCAAAGAACATGTGTACAACATGATGTTGCTACAATATACTCTGCCTCGGTTGTAGATAAAGATATTGATGATTGTTTCTTTCTTAGCCATGATACTAAAAACTCACCCAAGTAGAACGTTTCTCCACTAGTGCTTCATCAGTCATCAATACAACCTTCCCAATATGCATTGGTGTAGGAAATAAGTGATAGATCCTTTCCTTTTGGATACCATAATCCAAACTCTTATGTTCCTTTGAGATATCTAAAAATCCTCTTCACTGCTAACACATGTGACTCCTTTGGTGTTGCTTGAAATCGTGCCACCTGTCCAACTTCCTGCATTACATCTGGTCTGGATTCTGTCACATATAGTAGGTTGTCAATCATTGACCTATATTGTCTCTGATCTTTAGACTTCGAATCATCATCTTTTCTCAATTTGCAACTGGTTTGCATGGGAGTGATAACTGGTTTGCAATCTTCCATTCCGAACCTCTTTAGCATTTCTTTAATATACTTGGTTTGAGAAATAAAGATTCCTTGGTTTCTTTGATGTATCTGAAGTCCCAAAAAGAAGGATATTTCTCCAAGTAACGACATTTCAAATTCATTCTGCATATCTTTTGCAAATTTTTTGTTTAACCTGACATCATCACTACCAAAAATAATATCATCAACATAAACTTCAACTAATAAAACATTACCTTCACTTACCTTGATGTACAGCTTGTTATATGCACTTCCTTTTCTGAACCCTGTCTGTTGTAGATACTTATCCAGTCTAGAGTACCATGCTCTAGGAGCATGTTTTAGACCATACAAGGATTTTTTAATTTACACACATAATCTGCGTTCTCTGACAACTGAAATCCTTCTGGTTGTTCAGTGTAGACTTCTTCTTCAATTTCCCCATTCAGAAAAGTTGATTTTACATCCATCTGATATACTTTAACATTTTTGGATCATGCATAGGCTCAAAGCAACCGAATTGATTCCATCCTGGAAACTAGGGAAAATGTCTCTTCAAAATCGATTCCTTCAATCTGTGCATATCCTTTACATACCAATCTAGCTTTATTCCTTGTAACTTGTCCATCTTCATTTAATTTATTCCTGAAAACTCATTTTGTGTCGATCACATTCTTATTCTTTGGTCTTGGAACCAGTTCTCAAGTGTCATTTTTCTCTATTTGATCCAATTCTTTATCCATGGCCTTATTCCAAAATTCATCCTTGTTGGCTTCTTCAAAACAGTTTGGTTCAATTATAGATAAGAGTGCTAGGTGTGTTTGTTCTGGTGAACGGATTTTTCTTCTAGTCTCAACTACTGCATCTTTGTTTCTAATAATCTGATCTGAAGGATGATTCTTATGTACGCATTTGCTAGGTGTCCTTGGAGATACTTGCTAAACTTGCTCTTATGTTTATGTCGGATTCTCTTCATCTTCCTCTTCTACTTCATCTTCTTCAAAAAAGTGTTCCATTGATTTGTTTTCTTCTTCCTTTGATTCTGGTCTGTCTATTTCTTCAATTGTTACGTTGATGTTTTCCACAACTTTGTTCAATCTTATATTGTAACACTTGTATGCTTTCCTTGTACTTGAGTAACCAACAAGTACTCATTTGTCCACACGAAAGTCAAACTTTCTCATTCTGCCATCTTCTCTTTTGATGTAGCATTTGCTTCCAAAAACTCTGAAGTGCTTCACATTTGTTGATCTTCCTTTCCATAGATCGTAGGGACTTTTATTAGTGTTGTTTCTGAGCATTACTATGTTTTGAATGTGAACTATTGTATGCATTGCATGTGTCCAAAATATATCTATCAATTTGGAATCCATTAGCATTGTTCGAATCATTACTTGTATTGTCGTGTTCTTTCTTTCAACAACTCCATTCTATTGAGGTGTCTGGCAACGGAGAATTGTTTTTTTATTCCATGATTGTTGCAGTAGTCCATAAATTCCTTTGAAGTGAACTCTCCTCCATTATCAGATATCAAGCATTTGATTCTTGAATCCATCTCATTTTGGACCATTTCCTTGTAGATATTGAAGTTTTCAAAAGCTTTTGAATTGTTCTTGAGAAAGCAAACTACAGTCATTCTTGTATAATCATCAACTAATAACATAAAATATCTCTCACCTTTTAAGCCCTTTGTTGTAGTTGGTCCAACTATATCAGTATGCACAATTTCCAGTGGTCTTGTTGTTGAATATTCCTTTGATTTGAACCTGGTCTTTGTTTCCTTTCCTTGTTGACAATGCTTGCATAAAGTGTTGGTTGGTTTCATGATCTGGGGCATTTCCATGACTGCTTCTCTTTTGTTAACTTTGACAAGGTTATAAAAATGCATGTGAATCATTCTTCTGTTCCATAGCCAACTTTCATCTTCCTTTCCTAGACAACACTTTTCATTTCCAATTTCACTTAACACATATATGTTGTTTGAAGTTCTTGTAGCTGTACCGACCAATTTCCCTGAACCTTATCTTCTTATCTCACACTTTTGTGAATCGAAAGTAACTTTATGGCCTTGGTCACACATTTGAACCACACTTAGAAGATTATGTTTCATATCTTCTACCAGTAGAACATTTTGTGCCTTTTTATTCTTGTTCCCAATTTGAAATGTGCCTTCTCCAATGATTTTGGCTAAATTATCATTTTCGAAGGAGACTGGTCCATTTCTTTCCTTTCACAATGTAAGAAATTTGTCTCTATCACATGTCATGTGTTTTGAACACCCATTGTCAACATACCAACCGTGTTTCTTCTGCTTAGCTTGTAGAGCAATTGTGCATTCTTCATTGCTATATTGATCTTGCTTTCTTATCCATGTCGTTTTCTGAGGTTCTTGTCTGTGACTGTTGTTATTCTGTTGAGGTTCTTTAGGAGGGACTGTCATTCTGCAATTTTTGGCCACGTGTCCAAAATTGTTACATTTGTAACATTCCACTTCAGTGCTCAAATATTCAAACTTGTTCTAACTTCTTCTTTGTGTTTCACTAGGTCTTCTTGAGTAACCCCTTTGTATATGACTCTCAAATTTGTTATCGTTCATATTGTTAGTTCTGCAATTCACAGCTTTATGTCCAAAATTATTACATGCATAACATAAACCAAAAAATATAGTTTGATACCTGGCAGTTGAAGATCTTCTGAAAGAAGGTGCTCTTATGAATCCTTCTTCTTCTTGAGGCCTGTCTGTCTGTTGTTGATTATGAAATCTGAATCTTCTCAGTGGAGGAGTGTCCCTGTAATCTTCCTTGTACATCTTCCTATCCCCTTTGATTGTTTCTACATATATTTTTGGATTTGTTTCTTGCTCTTTTGTTTTGGAGCTTGATCTCTTTTCTATCTGATTGTATCCAGGTCCAGACTTGTCAAGATGAGATTTTTTACTGCTGATAATGTCATCCAAAACTTTTGAGTTATTCTGCATATTTTTTCTTTTGAATATCCTTTCTTAGTGTGACAATCTATGCTTCCAAGTTTCCAATGATCTTGTCCTTTTCTTCTAGTTGTTCTTTGAGTGCTTCTTCAATTATTTTATCTTCTTCTATTTGAACCTTCAATCTTGTGATCATTTGTTCTAGTTCTCGAGTGTCCTTTTCCTTGTCTAGTTCTGCTTGTAGTTTCTTGTTTTTCTTCTTTTCTCTTCTGATAACTTCTATGGAACACATTAATTCTTCTCGATAGTCAACTTTTGCCTCTTCAATTTCATCTTTGACTTATTCATATCCTTCTTCGGCTTCTTCATATTCTTCTTCGGAGTCTTCTTTGTCAGAATCTTTTACTTCCATGAATAGAACTCTTCCTGCCTCACTGTCACTGATTTCATCTTCATCTGATGATGAGATGTCTTCTTTGATGCATAATATTTTCTTGAAATCTTTCTTTGTAGTTCTTTTGTCTTTATATGTGTGTTTGCCTTTTGAGTAACCTTCATCATTTCTCTTTTTCTTATGAGGACATATGTTAGCAAATGACCAATACCATCACAGTTAAAACAAATTAAAGGAATCTTACCTCTATACCTACCATTGGTTCCCGTGTTCAGTCTTTTGACGAAGTTGGCCACTTCTTCATCATCTTTCAAGACGTCATTGTTGTTGTTATATTCTTCTTGTTCCTTTTTCTTTTGCTTTGATATTTTGGATGCTTTGAAGACTGTTTCTTTTACATCTGAATTTTCCTATTCAATTCTCATTTCATATGCTGTGAAGATTCCATACATTTCGATCATGCTTATTGAGTTCAGATCCGATCTTTCTTCTAGTGCTAATATCTTAGGGTTGAATCTCATAGGAAGATATCTTAGTACCTTTTGAACAATTACAAATTATTTGATTTCTTCTCCCAATCCTATGATTGCATTCACTGTTTCGTCAACTCTTAAGAAGTAGGCTGTAATATTCTCATCTTCCTTCATTTTTAGTTGTTAGAACTGACCTCTGTAAGTTTGAAGTTTTGCGGCTTTGACTTTTGTATCTCCTTCATAAATATTTCGAAGCTTGTCCCAAATCTCTTTGGCATATTTACAATGTGCAACTTTGGTGAATATTGTTTCACGGAGACCATTCAAAAGTGCATTTTTAGCTTTGGAATTATTCTGACCAAGTTTCACTGCTTTGTCATTTGTTGGTGGAACTGTTGGTACTGTGTATCCATCTACAATTGATTGTCAAATTTCAAACCCTTGTGCCTGTATATATGTCTTCACCCTTATCCTCCAAAAAGAATACTTATGTCCATCAAAGTGTGGTGTTCCATTTTTATATGAGTTGGTACTCTCCATGATCTACCTTTCAGTGGTTAAACTGATTTCTGAAGGAACATGCTCTAATACCAATTGTTGGATTACTAAGAGGGGGGGTGAATCAGTAATAGCGTAATTATAATCTTTTTTCTCCAAATAATTCAAGTGTTATATCAATGTATAATTATTATCCAATAATGAGCAATAAGAAATGAACAATCACACACATACACAATACACCAGTGTTTTACATGGAAACCCAAATCGGGAGAAAACCATGGAATGCTTTATCTTATATGTCTTGAAGAATTACATTCATTGGAAGGACCAATTTTTTTTGTTTTCCAGCTGCAACTGGAAGGAGGCTCCAACCCCCTAGTTTCTCATGCTACAACCTGAGGGAAGCTCCAACTCCCCAATTCTCTGGCTACAACCCCCTATGTTCTCCGGCTACAACCGGAAGGTGGCTACAACCACTTGTCCTTGCCCCGTTCAACCGCCCTGAAGTAGAAGTAGAATGATGGAACCACCGTCACATTATCACTGTGATATATACCGTTGTAAACATATACCAATAATCTTGAACCATGCATCAACCTATACATCAATCTGTAATCAACCTGTACCATAAACAAGTGCATCAACCATGCACCAACTCGTACAAAACAATCTGTAATCAACTTATACCATGAAAAAGTGAAACCAAACATGTACCAAGTATGTACCAATCATGTGTCAAGTACTCATCAACTATGACTCATCAATATGTACCAACATCATTGACAATACACCTCATGTATGTGCCAACTCATCAACTACTTGTCTCAACCATGTACCCAACTTGTACCTCAACCAAAATCCTTCATCAATATCATCATCCAAATATGATTTGTAACTCTGTAATAGAAATGTTGTATATGATCACATACCTACAAACCTTCCTTAACTTTAACAACAAGATACTAGCATTCATCAAACGTTTCTTTAGTCTCACAAAACTAGTTTTGGATTAGTCAACAACCCTAACTTGAAATAATCATAACTTTGTACCTATAATGAATAAATATCTGAAACTGATACACAATTTTCTTCAGTTTGTTTTATGCAATTCCTCAAGGTTTCACGACTTTTAACCTCTCAGAAAAGGAGTTATGGCAAAAATGGCACACCTTGCTGAATTTTGTCTTATTCTAGAGAGTGACCTTGTAGAGCGTGCCTCGCGTGGAATATTTGTTGAATTGATATGAAAATGTTACACAAAATACTAGAGACTATACTCTAACAAACACATTTAGTATTACTCAATTTGGATTTGTTATGAAGAATTTATGACGTTTTTACCCGAAACACTTGTTTTTGCCTAGTTTCAGGACTTGCCACAAACCCTATTTTCCACGGAGTGTAACTCCAAAAATACAACAACCCACAAGATGATTTTTTTACCAGAGATACTTGGATATGTTTAATCAATGGAATATCAATTTAACAGTCTGAATCATTCTAGAAAAAAAAATTATTGCGAAAATGGTGAGATGACCTGAAAAAAAACATACATTAAAAAGCATCATCAAAAGAATTTATCATTCCTTGAATTCTGGCCTTCTTTTATTCACTTTCCTCGGAAATTCAGCTTATATATCCTTTGGTTACCTCAGACACCTACAGGTATTCAATATGCTCAAGTGTGTCTTAAATGAGAGATCCTCGCCTCTTATTTATACTCTCCAAGTAGCTTCCTTAAAAACATATTTTAGGTCACTTTGCCCACTTTCCTTATTTTAGGGTTAACCCACTTCTAATTTCTCAATTAAATTTATTATTGAATTAATTTATTTTGTATTCACTTTGAATTATAGTACACTCATCACTTCACTTTATTATTTACCTTTTAAAATCTCTTAAACCACTTTGACTACTTTGACCTTTTAGGGCTTCTAGATGACATATGAGGGTCCTCCAACTTCGTAAGGCCATAAATCTCAAACCGTGAGGAGTTATGTGACGTTCCACATACCACCAGAAATGGAATGACATGTACTATCCATATATAATAGTATTACCTGAAAATATATCAAAACTCATACCATTATCCATCAAACAAACTTGGGTCCATTACTTAAACCTAGGTTCTCCAACTTCTCATGGCCATAACTCTCTAACCGTGGGGAGTTATGTGACGTTCCACATACCACCGGAAATGGAATGACAAGAACTATCCATCTAGGATAGTTTCACTGACAAATTCACTGGCATTCATCTCATTATTTCACAAATAATCATGGGTTCTCTAACCATACTTCTAGGATAACTCAATCTGCAAAGAGTCTTCCCGTGAGTGCTTTCACCATAAGGGGGCCACTTTGGAGTTCATCTATTTCTACTTATTATCAACCATGACAAAAAAATAATGATTCATCTTTACATAAAACAATCTTCGGTCCATTACCCAACATTTTTGCTATGGGGCTTTCTTCAAGGGTTGACATCAATGACAACCAACCTTAATCAACAGTAATCAACCTGTACCACAAACAAATGCATCAACCATGCACCAACCTATACCATAAAAAAGTGCATCAACCATACACCAACCTGTACCAAACAATCTGTAATCAACCTATACCATAAACAAGTGCAACCAACCATGTTACAAGTATGTACCAATCATGTGTCAACTACTCATCAATATGTACCAACATCATCAACTGTACACCTCATGTATGTGCCAACTCATCAACCACTTGTCTCAACCATGTACCCAACTTGTACGTAAACCAAAATCCCTCATCAATTTCATCATCCAAATATAATTTATAACTCTGCAATAGACCTCGTGTATATTATCACATACCTGCAAACCTTCCTTAACTTTAAACAACAAGAGACTAGTATTTACATCAAAATTTTCTTTAGTCTCACATGACTAGTTTTGGATTAGTCAACAACCCTAACTTGAAATAATCATAACTTTGTACCTGTAATGAATAAATATATGAAACTGATATACAATGTTTTTCAGTGTGTTTTATGCAATAACTCCAGGTTTCACTACTTGGAACCTCTCAGAAAAGTAGTTATAGCAAAAATGTCATACCTTGTTGAATTCTGGCTTATTCTAGAGAGTGACCTTGTAGAGAGTTACCGGCACAGAATATTTGTTGAATCGATCTGAAATTGTTACACACCATACTACAGAATTTACTCTAACCAACACATTTTTTCTTACGGAATTTGGATCTGTTGTGAAGAAGTTATGACGTTTTTACCCAAAACACATGTTTTTGACTAGTTTCAGGACTAGCCACAAACCCTATTTTACACGGAGTGTAACTCCAAAAATGCAACGACCCACAAGATGATTTTTTTACCAAAGATACTTGGATATGTTTCCTCAATTTCATAGAAATTTCACGGTCTGAATCATTCTATAAAAAAAATTATTGCGAAAATGGTGAGATGACCTGTAAATAATATACCTTAGAAAGCATCATCAAAAGAATTTATCCTTCCTTGAATTTTGGCCTTCTTTTCTTCACCTTCCCTCAAAAATTAGGCTTATATATCCTTTGGTTACCTCAAACACCTATAGGTATTCAATATTCTCAAGTGTGTCTAAAGTGAGAGAGCCTTGCCTCTTATTTATACTCTCCAAGTAGCTTCCTTAAAAACATCTTCTAGGTCACTTTGCCCACTTTCTTTATTTTAGGGTTAACCCACTTCTAATTTCTCCACTAAATTTATTATTTAAATGATTTATTTTTTATTCACTTTGAATTATAGTACACTCATCAATTCACTTTATTATTTATCTTCTAAAATCTCCTAAACCACTTTGACTACTTTGACCTTTTGGGGCTTCTAGATGACATAAGAGGGTCCTCCAACTTCGTAAGGCCATAACTCTCAAATCGTGAGGAGTTATGTGACGTTACACATACCACAAAAAATGGAATGACATGTACCATCCATATAGAATAGTATTACCTAAAAATATATCAAAACTCATACCATTATCCATCAAACAAACTTGGGTCCATTACCCAAACCTGGGTTCTCCAACTTCTCATGGCCATAACTCTCTAATCGTGTGGAGTTATGTGATGTTCCACATACCACCGAAAATGGCATGACAAGCACTATCCATATAGGATAGTTTCAATGAAAAATTCACTGATGTTCATCTCATTATTCCACAAATAAGCATGGGTTCTCTAACCATACTTCTAGGATAACTCAATCCGCAAAGCGTATTCCCGTGAGGGTTTCACCATAAGGAGACCACTTTGGATTTCATACATTTCTACTTATTATCAACCATGACAAGATAATAACGAGTCATCTTTACATCAAACAATCTTGGGTCCATTACCCAACCTTTGTGCTACGGGGATTTCTTCAAGGGTTGACATCAATGACAACCAACCTTAATCAACAAAATTAAGGAAGGAAGTACGATCAAAGCCTTATTCGGATTTGTGTGCAATGGATTTTATGGGGGTTGGGAGTGAATTAACGATTCAAGGATATGCACAGGTAGAGGTTCTAGTGATAGAATTTGTTAACAAGGTTGTTTGGGAGGGAGTGTCATGTGAAGACATCATTGTAATATGTGGTTGTGACATGGAGAATGAAGAGGGTGCATGTATATTTATGATTTCTCATAGTTTCATTTCATTTATAGCAAGAATTGATATCTTAATCTCCAGTTGGGTGATCAATTCTCTAAGGAGCAGTGAAAATTGGAAGTATAATTGCGTTCTAAGGCTTGCTCAGTGGACCTTGGGTGGAAAATCGACACGTGGAAAATCTTTAGCAGGTGTCGTTGACAATATTTTGAATTACTTTGGTCATAAGGACCGTATTTTTGAGTCTCTTGGCCAAGTTTCCATCTAGGTTGGTGGAATCCTAGTCTTTTCCTCCAAAATTAGTTTTAATCCTTGTGTATCATTTTTGGTTCCTTATTCTCTTGGGTTGCATTGGGAGAGTTGGAAGCTGGTAGGTTTTGTGGTTGGTAGTGTGGCAGATCGACTTCGAGTTGGATTTAATAGTAATTGCAGGCACATGATGGTAGCAAAGAAGGTTGGGTTCTCGGTCCAGGAAGAGGAAGAAATGGATGATAATTTCTCTGGAAATCAGAAGTTGGAAATCAATATAAATGCCCTCAGCTCTACAGTCTCATTTTCCTTAGAGACATTGGGACAACATCGGGTGTTAATTGGGCAGCTACAAGATGAGGTGGACTACTTGAGAAGACATGGGGAATCTCTACAACATCAATTGGATCAGGGAGAGGTAGGGATGGAGTCACCAATCCATGTTAAGGACATGGGTTGCTTGCATAGGCTAGAGGAGAAGTAGAAGAGGTCATTGTTGGATCTAAACATTGTAGTGGTGTCCTCAGATGAGGAATTTCTGAAAAAGGAAATGGTCAGAAAGCATCTTTTCTAGTTTTGGCATGCTTTGTTTTGTTATTAAAATATTTGATGTATTTTACTGTATTTATTTCGTACAGTATGGAAATAGTTGTAGGAGATTATGGATCTATATGCGGGATATAGAAACATGGTTAGTAGCAGGATTGTTGGAACAAAAATTTTGTTATTGTATGCTAATCAGTTCCTAGATTTTGTACTCAGCGTCTTCGGTCGTGCCCTTTTTAATGAATAAAATTTTCCAGTCTTTGTTAAAAAAAAAACATTAATTGCCTTCTATTGTTTTTTCTAACAAAACTTTTTAAATGTTTGATTTGGATTTAACTAATAACAACATGACACGTGTCAAACTAGGTTAAAAATAGTTCATGGAAACTTGCCAGGTACACTATGATGCACTTACTCCTTGTTTAAAATTCATGCAATTTCATAAAAAAAAATGGCATTTCATTATTATGAACACTATAATGCAATGCACTTCAAAGGTGCTTAGGCATGATCTTAAAATAATAATAATAAAAACTCAAATCTATTCTTATGGATTCAATAATGGTGTTTATATTATTTGTTTACCCCATGAATCTTATGAAATTGGGGGAGAGGATGAAGGTGCTAATGAAAGTAATAGACCTAAGGAGCCCGAGGTTAGCACTCATAAAGTGAAGAAATAAAAGGTATGTATTAAGAGAAATACCCCCAACAATGAGAAACTAGTATAGTGCCTTAGGGATTTCTAGCAATGTCCTCCCTTAATTTAGAAAACCTCATCATTTACACTAAGCATGCCCCTAGTAATTGTCCCTATCATTATTCATTGTGATGAGAAAGAACATAAGAGAGGCACACTGTGTAAAGAAGGCAGACATTATCTTAGTATTTTACATGGGAATTCTACGTGAAAGGAGAATCCTTCCCCACAACCTCAAGAAAATTCACTTATAACATATACATTGGGTCACTAATGGAGGACAAAAAGGAGATAAATATGTCCCTCTAATTAGACATTTGAGATAATTAAGCTCCAAGAAGAAGCCCGGAAAATAATCTAACTTTCCTCCAATCATATGCATAGCATTGATACAATAAACATCCAAGAGTTTACTTATGACAAAGAAAATAAGGCCCTCACTATCAAGCAAGCTATAGAAAAAAATCACAGAGATAAAAGAAAGTTGTATCACATGGAGACTACTACCTAAGTCATAATATTAAGGACATGGATACAACAAATGTTGTGAACTTGCATAGTGCCACTATTGATGTCGTGAAGAGAAATTAGAGGAACATTACAAAAATATTCTTACCTTGGAACATATTGTTGAGGCATAGAAAGAGGAATATGATATTATGAATGGTTCTATTTTAAACCCATTTGTGTCATAGTCGACTCATCTAGGTTTTCTAACGAGAGTGACCAAAAAATTGAAGATAATATATCATGTAAATTTGAGCTTGCAAAGTTATCAAGCATGGGTATGAGAGAGGCATTTGTGGATAACTTAGAAAGGAGAAATAATACATTGAATAAAGAATGGGATATAGCAACCTCATTGGACAAGATCCACCTCAAGTTTATGCGCATAATGAATAGTATCAAGCAAGGACATGAGACTAGCCTAGGTGTTTGAAGCCTAATATATTCGACCCTTTCTCATATATGTAAGACTAATTTCTAAAGGTAAAAGAGGCCCAAGGACATTGTATCTGACTTTCAGCGAGTTGAATCCAAAATGGCCATGGCAATACAAGTTCAACACTTTGAATGCATAATTTTTTGAGGCGTGTAAGGTGTTGTATATGGAAAGAGTACACTTACAAGATGACGACATTAAGCATGTTCATACGGTGTTGTATATGGAAAGAGTACACTTACAAGATGACGACATTAAGCATGTTCATACTTTCACTTGCCCCTTTTAATTGCTCCCCCTTTTTGTTAATGGTAAATTGACAAACAAGAAGTAATTTAAAGATGTTATCAATAAGTTGAAAGAGAACTTTTCCAAACAGTTTGAAAAAAAACATAAATAAATCTCAAATATATTAAAGAATGTTTGGTAGTGGCATTTGTGATTAATGCAAAATTAAAGGATACTTTACAAAATTATGGGAAAACGTTGTCTAAAACATACGAGAACATTATGGAAATTAGTGATATATGTCCATAAAGAAAATTAGGGAAATATATGTTAGAATTATGGGGCCCTATAAGATAAAAATTAAGAAGATATTAGGATCCATTACAACACCAAATCATACAATTGTCCCGGCATACTTGGAGGATTGTTAATAACTAGTGAGAGCAATGACTATCTTATGGTAGTTGTGTATCGCAAATAGCAAAGTTGTTTTTTGAGAAGGTATGGGTGAATTTTGGCTTTCCAACACCAATCATTTCCAAAAATGACAATGGATTCATTAGCTACTTCTAGCAAGTGTTGTAGGATTTGATGGAACACTAATCTAAAGAGGAGCACCACTTTCCATCCTTATATAGATGGTCAAACAGAGGTATTAAATCACACCATAATTCAATTGTTGCATATTTTTAATCATAAGCTCCCAAAGACTCGAGATTCCAACATTCCAAATGTGTAACAAAGTTATAATCATGCATTGCATAGTATGAAAAACACTTCATTTTTTGAAGTGTATCTTAGATTTATGCCAAATGATCCATCACTTATTCAGGGTTTGATTCCCAAGGAAATGACAGGGAATGAAGTCACTATACATGGGCATGCTACAAGGTATAGATCACGTCCTAACGATTCATGAGTAGGTTGAAGAGCCTTTGTGCAAGAGTCGCCAAAAGCACAAAGCTTAAAATAAATATAGTTACCAACTTAACAAGAACTGTGACCTCAAAATGAGAACTTTGGCCCAAAAAATCTGTATTTTTTGGTCAAAAACACCAAAATCAATCCCCGAATAAAAAATGGCGTTGTCGATAGCACCCTTTTTGGGGGGTGGTCAAAATTTCGACTTGTTTGAAATTGCAACCTTGAGAATCGATACCATTGCAGATAGAAACGTTAAAATTGACCCTTAAATCGAAAAGGTGATGTTACTAATAGCATCGGGGTTTTTTTTGTAGTTAAAACTATGACCTAATTGAAAATGTGGCCTAGACGACTTCTACCATCACAAATAAAAGCCTCAAAAAAGACTCCTAAATCGTTACTTCAAAAGTTATTTATTAAGTTAATGTTATTTTTTTATAAAACAAATAAATGGCATAATTGTTCGATGGACCCTCTTCATCTTGATCTTCCAAGCAATGTGTTTACTATTGTCATTGACCCAAATATGAACAAACAGAATGCAAATTAGCATGCTTCTTCGTATTCCTTGAGTGTGGATTATTAGTCTCTACCTTTGTCGGGGACTCTAATAATCGATTCGATATAAACTTCATATTAATTCACCTTTTTTTTTGTCGTATCCAAAGTTTCCTTCAATTGTTTTATTAAAATGATTTTTTTTAAACATTAAAATGATTTTTCTAATTTTTCAATTTTCTTCATTAAATTTTTCATTGATTCAAAACTTATGATGGGGCTTAAATGGCCCTAGTGTACATAAAAAAAATGTGTTTGTGAAAGATGAAAAATAATTTTTAAATATAAAATCCCAAAAAATATTAAAACATCCCCGTACACTATTCTTAATTCATATTCATTAGCCCGAGCTTTGCATTTCCACTTGTAACCTACCATGCATCGAGAGCTTTTCATTGGAAAACTTGGAAAACCTTCCAACCATGCAAGAACTTTTTGCTGGCAAATGTAAGGTTAGTGTTACCCCTACAAATTTAGTGGTTGAGGATAGAATGGGATTTCCCATAGAATGGGCTCTTCATCATAAGGAGAGATGGGAGTTGGTGCATAGACTATGTTACTCAATGAGTTGGGATCTGGAGGATCTGGAGCATAGACTATGCTACTCAATGAGTTGGGAGTTAGAATATGAAAACAAAACCAAACATTATCCTTCTTTGAATCTCAATTTAGAATTTTCAATAATTAAAGGTATAATTTTCCATTATTGAAGGGACTTTCATATTTCACTTTTGCATAAGGGAATAGAATAATTTCTACTTGCCAAAATCAGATTTTAAAGAGCCATGGGATTTCGAGTTGGGAGTTGGAGAATAGACTATGCTACTCAACGAGTTGGGAGTTGGAGCTTGAAAAACAAAACCATTCTTTGAATCTAAATTTAGAATATTCAACAATTAAAGGTACAATTTTTCTATTATTGAAGTGACTTATGTATTTTACTTCTGCAAAAGGGAATAGAATCATTTCTACTTGCCAAAATCAGATTTTAAAGAGCCATGGTATTTCGAGTTGGAAGTTGGAGCATAGACTATGCTACTCAACGAGTTGGAGCTAGAGCTTGAAAAACAAAACCAGACATTATCCAAAGAATTATAAACAAGTAGAATGAAATCCCCAGTCGAGTCTTTCAGTCATATTCTCAACCAGAATGAGTTTTTTTTGTTGGTTTTTAGAATAGAATTGTTTGATTAAGGTTGCAAGGTATATAACCAGACATTTACCAATTTCATTTTCTATTGTATGAATATAATAATAGAATGTTCATGTACAACGAAATTTGTATTCACATTGAGGGTTTTATAACTTGAATATTCGATATAATAAGCATTATGCACTGCAATAATTTTAAAATTTTTATTTTTTTCATAATGACAGTAGATTTCGTTGACTTTGAATATTTCGTATAACAGGATTTATGCATTGCAAACAAAATTTTATTTTAAAATATTCATTGAATTATGCACTCATGATATATATATATGCCAAAATCATATTTTAAAGAGCTTTGGGAGTTGGAGCATAAACTATGTTACTCAACTGGGAGATGGAACTTGAAAAATAAAACGAGGCATTAGCCTTAAAACGAGAATGGAACTTGAAAAATATATATATATATGGGTCGGACTTTCCGAACATATTGGATTGTGAATAGTGTTTGCTATGATTGATTATGAATAGTGTTTGTTGGCTGAAGAATACGTAATCCATGTGCGAAATAATATAAGTTTCTATATGGACCATATCTAGTAGTAGTAGATTGGTAGGGTGAGACATCCTATCAAATCTATGACCAGTTGTGATTTGTTATTTACTCCACAATTCTTCTATGTACATTTTAATAAAATCTAATTAGCAAGTAGTAAAAAGCTTCTTAAATATTTTTTCGTTTATATTTAATTAGCTAATAATAATCCATAATAATACAAATGAATAAAAGAAACAAAATCCAATTATAGATCCAATATGATTTCTACTCTCCATTTTATAAAACCATCCAATCTTATATTATTAAACATATGTTGTAAGCCAATCACATGAAATACAAGCAAACATTATTACGATCGCCCAAAGGAGATAACACCCACAATCATATACATATTAACAACTTTCATCTAAATAAGCCACGGATTCGGGCTCGATAAGTGGTAAGGTTGAACATAGAAAATAGAGCAAACACAACACACAAGTTTAATGTAAACTAAAAAAAAAATAACATTTAAGATAAATTGATAGAATATGGTCTGATATCATTTACTTGATTGTAAGTATTAGCCTTCTCCAATATGGTTGCATTCATTTGTGTGTGTGTGTGTGTGTGTGTGTGTGTGTGTGTTATAAATTTTTTTCGTTATAAAACAAAGAGTAAAGAACAATGGTAGTGATCACTAAATTTGACTTTAATTCAATGTAGTCAGTCTATTATGTACGCTACTTTTATAAAATTGCCCGAATTTGCATCTTATGTGTATGAATTTCCAAGATCTTATTTATTTAGGTTTTTAACTATAAATAATAATATGAAGAATAATTAAAATGTTGTTACTAACAACCTTTCTCACTGGTTGATACTTTATCATCTATGCAACTTGTTAAAATCGCTTCACTAAATCACCTCTTATATACAAAGACATCCAATGCTTTTTAACTAATTACTCTACATTTAAAATGGAAATTTTGAATTCATTCCATATGTTTGGCCAAACTAAAGTGAAAACAATCCTTCACGTGCTAAGTGTAGAATGGGGGTCATTCATGTGCTAAATGCAGAATGGGGCTCCCCAATGGATCTCCCTTGGACAAACAAATGTAGACCAATTTGAAGGCCCAGTCGATCTACAATTCCTATGGGAAATCTTGCGCATAGGAACAATGCTTTCAATGCAGCAAGACGATGGCCCGAGAAGATTTGAATCATCCAAAAACCAGTTATGATTCTTTGCACTTTCGAGCAATTGCATTATAATCCCTTAAGGAAGGGACTTGTTGCTCTACAACTTGCCTTGTTATTTGTACACCTCCCTTCTAATGTAATGGGGTTGGTCACATGTGGTATATAGTATTGGATCACCATAAGCTTCATGGTGTTCATATTTATGTTATATAAACAATGTCATTAATGATAATTGGAGTTTATATTTCTTTCCAATCTTCATCCCAAACATGTTTCTATAGATTTTTTGTTTGTGTGATTAGTTCTATATAAATTATTTTTTCCATAATCTAATGATTGGGTGTCAAGGATTGAGAGAAATGCAAGTTTATTGTTGTGGATGTATTTATTTCCCATGTGTGTACTCTTATCCCTAGATCTTTCCGAGATCATCTCATATTAATATCCTAAATTCACAGTAAATGTAGGTGAAATATTCAATTCTGCTAGTAATTCTACTTCATAGGTATTATTCCCAAATCTCCTCTTGATTCTACGAAATCTATTTTTTGTCCACATCCAACTTGTTATGCGTCCTTCGAAATAATTTTCTTTGCTAATTTCTACCATCACGAAATCTATAGAATTTTATGTTCTTAATATTCTTATGCAAATTTAGAAATTTCACCTCTTTGCCAATGAAGTTTCTTGGATCTAGTCCCTGTGAATTTACACCCTTAAGGATGATCTAAAATGCAATTTGTAGAAACAAACAATGAACAATCATTTTCACTCTTTTCAACCCCAAACAACAAGGAAATTCAAGAGAAAATATACCAAATGTGTGCCAACAAGTTTCAACCCTGTAGGGAAATCTTATCATACATAAACCAATGTTGAAATTTGTTTTATGACAGCATTGAATCTTCCCTAATAACTTCAATATCAAATTTAATACCCTTAAAAATTTCATCCTTAACTTTTGTTAAATTAGCAAGATGTGTAAGTGGTGGAAATTACCAAACCATGAAGACAATGATTGTTAAAAATCAAATCTACAACAAGACAATTTTGGACCACTAAAAACTTTATATATATATATATATATATATATATATATATA
>ML791242.1:196714-223809 GCA_009831015.1 Picea engelmannii
TATATATATATATATATGGATTTCAAGTACATACTGTCAACTTAATATAATCTAGTACAACCCTCCAAGCTCTCTAAAACCTTGGCTAGGTAAAAACATGAAAAATCCTAGCTCCACCAAAGATCTTCCACAAGCTAGCATCAACACTAGTAAGCTTCCTTGGCTCCAAGAAAGATGTTTTCTCTCTCCTCTTCTTTTCCAACAATTGCAACCCTAGAGTGTATCACCAACCCTAACTCCTTGCCTCATTAAGGTAGAAACCCTAACCCTATACTTCAATAATGCTCAATAAACCCTAACGCCTCAAAACAAGAGAGATATAGCACAAGAAGAATTTCCAAGAGAGAAAGAAAGATAGAGACTAAAGCACTCTTTTCCTCGCATCTCTAAACACGGGATGACGATTATCACAATAAAAGGATTCTCTCCTTCCTTTATATATTTGAGAGGTAAGGGAGTCCAACAATACCAAAGTGGGCCTAAACCCTTACAAGAAACCAAGTACAAATAATTATGCCCACACATGTGAAGCGATCCTCCTACAAGTGGCACATGTCAAGATCCAAGGTGATGACAATCCATAAGAAAGGATCCAAGACAAGTGCACTCCTCATCCATGGTCCAACACTCCTCCAAGGTATCCAATGCTCCAACACTCCTCCAAGGTCTTCAATGCTCCAACATTTCTCCAAGTCAATGTGTCATCTCTAGGTCCACCCACCTACATGTCCACTCTTTGAACCCAAGCTAGCATAAATCAAGGGAAAGCTTCCATGTAATCAATCCAAGTAACCCCATGTTTATGGCTTAATGCCATCATTCGACATGTCAAATGCCCCTCCTCCAATGTAGTGTGTTCTCCAAGAAAGCAACCTCTCCATGTGTCTAGCATGTAAAATGTTACCAAGTTGTCTAAAGATCTCCAACACTCCAAGGAATAATGTCATGAAATCATTCATATGAGATATAACAACCATTTATTAAGCCACCTCCAATGTGAAAGTGCAACATGGATCAACTAAGGGCTAACTATACACCATGCACCCCACATCCCATGAAGCACCCCACAACGTGGTGTAAACACTTTCAATGTAACCTCAAAGCTAACAAAAACAACATATTGGAGCCCTTTACATACCTGTTCTTATTTTTTGTGCATCCCTTGCCATTTTCAAACTACTTTCTTTCAATCTCCCTTGAAAATTTGCATGTATTTACCTCAATTTGTTCAAAAAAATATTTTTCATCAACATTGCATTGCAATTCAATAGGAAATCAACCAAATTTGTCACTCCTTTTTATACAATTTAAAAAGGTGATAATCTTTTCAACCTATGCATTGTATTGTTATAAGAAAACTCGGTGTGTGCTAGGAAACTATCCCATTACTTTGAATTGTTACCTACCAAACATCTGACAAGGCACCTAAGATTTTGTTCACTATTGTCATTTGTCCCTCCCTGTCTGGATGATATGCTAAATTACTTTGCAAATTTGTGCCCAAACTCTTCCACAACTTTCTCCAAAAATGACTAAGAAATCAAATATCCCTATTCAAAGTAATCGTCTCACAACTAGGGCTTAACACACCCAAACCAACAACACGTATTTGCATCAAAACACAATGGGGGAAACATAAAAAACATTTACAAGATAGAATACTAAACAACAACACAAACATATTCAAGAGTATGTGCCTTCTCATTATTCATAACAACTACATTACTAGTATGGACCTTGGCCTTCCAACATCCTCAACTTCCCACTAGAAATGGTCCATATTCCTTTCTTGGTATGACCTCATTATTCCTTGACTTCATCCTATGCTTGCTTCATTTGTACACCAGCGTCTTTAAGTCTGTAAACATGATTCACACGTGTACACATTTCTCACTTGCAAACATCTTCGCCACATCTATCAAGCTTCTATCTAGATACTCCTACAAAAATGGTGTTGAAGGAGGACAATGAGAGAATCCTGCAATATGAGAAGAAACAATGTTGTGATATGTCGATTTGACATGGAAAATGAAAACATGAAAAATATTTCCAATGGTATTGTAGAGTGAAGCACGGGAGAGTTATGGCAACACAACGACGCTACTTTACAAGAAATAAGGGAAATGGAAATTAAGTAGGAAGTTGTAGAGGTCAATCAAATATTGTGAGGCTTAGAATGGGTTGTGAGCAATTGATATCAGAACAAGAATGCATGCAACACAATTCCCTTTGCATTGCTACTAAGTTGTCGGGTTTCCCTCTACTAGTTTTTTGCTACTACATGAAAGACGTTAAGGGTTTCATTAAATCTTCTTTGTGGATGATAGTTTGATGTGAGTGGTGGAGTTATGGAAAATGGCCCTTCATGAAGCACAATGAATTCATGAGCCTTTTGTAAGGATTTATATTTCCAAAAAAAATGTCAATTTAATCGATGCAATGTATTTGAGGTTCACCCCTTATTTCTATTTCTTTTTCTTCAGAGGTAAAGGGTTAACGAAAAAAAGAGTTTATGTTAATTTTCTAAATGTTAGTCTTTTTATCGTAGCACATCCATACAAGGCCCAGATCGGATATTGGTAAATTGCATTGTAAGGCTTTCCCACAACCAATTGCATGATAGTCATTCTTGACAATTTGATGATGTGTTCATTGTCAAAAGTTGAAGTTAGTAAATGCATTTAATTCCCAAGTTAGTATGTATTATCTCTCGTGCTTATATATAAAGTTTGTTGAGACAATATGTCAAAATAAATGTCTCGATTGAATGTTGTCCTAATAAAGTGTTCTAAACCCATATTAGTTGTTAGGACAAGGTTACTAGGAAAAGGGGGTATGTCATAGACTTTGTGGTTGATACTTCCAAAAAAGAGGTATGTCGTAAACTCTATGGTTGATACTTCCAAATAAAAGGCAAACCTTGTCATCTTATTTATATTCAAGGCATTATGAATTTGCATGCCCTAGGCACAATGCAAATATCAAGTAGTTAGATGGATGTACACAAGTTTAACACCTCATAGATATAGAAAATCATAGATAAAGGTTGCCCATGGTCCAAGGGAGAGTTTCATACTCTCAAGTTGATCCAAAGGTCAACATGGAAAGATGCTTATACATAAAAGAAATTATAAAGCTTTGTGTAAAATCACAAACATAGGGTACGAGTACAAAAGATGGCATGTAGAAAGTGAATTTGTCAGGACAAGTTACTAATTGACTTGTCAACCAATGAGAGCATGTGTTCAAGGGAGCAAAGAATCTAGACAACTATATTTGGGTATATTTTCCATAAGAGTCATTGCAAGGAGTCTTCAAAATAATCATTATGGTGAGGTGTTAAGGATGACAACCATTTTGATATGGTCATGGATAAATACATGAATTATAATGTATTAGTTATGGGTTCCATGTGGGTTTGTGTCTCGGGTGTCTTAAGTCATAGACATTGATAATAAAGGAGTTGGATAAACCTCCAACCTTTTGATCATTTTCCAATCCATCCTCCAATGAATTTAGTGATGTTATCTTTGTTGAAGTGTGTTATGAAATTTACTAAAACTACACTTTTTGATTTCATAATCATATTTAACCCTAAAAACCCCTACTTCAATCAAAGAGTGCAATGTATACATTTCACATTAGCCATTTCATCAAATAAAAAATATTTCTACAAGATTTCTATCAAATATCATCAATTTTAACTCCCATGGTTTTGTCAAATGAAAAGGGGCCAAAATTTGGACCTTTTATACCATGTTAATAACAAAAATGTCAAGATTATATGTATAACTACAATGATAGAAGGGGGGAATTAATCATATTGACATGTGGATTGAGGGGTGTGAAAGTATATATCACACATGATATGCCAAGTAGAGTACACATGGCATGAAGAATCTTGCCAATACAAGTAAATTGGGAAAGAGCTCAAAGCCTCTTGGGTGGACTTCATCATGCCAACAAAAATATGACAAAACATTCCAAGGTGTTAAAGGTTGAAATAATTTTCTCAAGTTATTGTGGATAAATTCCAATCAAATGATTTATCCTTAATCCTTAATTAAGCCATTAAGGGGACTCAAAAATATGACAAAACATTCCAAGGTGCTAAAGGTTGACATTGTTTGCTCAAGTTATTATGGATAACTTTCAATCAAATGATTTATCCTCAAGCCTTAATTGAGCCATTAACCCTGTTGTCCCCATTTTGTGGATAACTAAGGAGATGGTGTCTCGAGGCCCTCAGGTTGCAGATATGGAGTGTCGAGAGAGTACATGACCAGCAGTACCCTTTTCACAGATGGAAAACGCACTCGCCACCACAGATGGTCATAGGTTTACAGATGGCATCCACCACATCAATTGGCTTCTGGAAGGCAGTGGGCCTTGCTCCATGAGGTACAAGTCAATATTATGGTGAGCATCATTTCAATACCTAATCCATTTGATTATGTTGTATCTTAGATTTCTCTATATTTCATGATATGTGCTTAGACATTATGCCTTTTTCCCTACTTCACCTTGGTGATTGACATTCTGCCCTAGTAAGTGGTCTTCCTTGGGAATGGGTTTTCTACTGGGAAATCCCTTAATAATCCATCGTACCGTTCCCAACCATACTTACCATTTTCCATCAGTATTCCCCTTTGTGTCCTTATCTCTTGGAATTTTAGCGTGTATTGACCCAATAAGGGGTTATCCCTCATTCTATGGGAAGAAGGGGATAAAGGCCCAGAGGGGTTGGTGTTGGGTAAAAGATAAAATCCATATATGAACCTTCGAGATGCTTCGCCCAAGGATCACCCAAGAAAGAAATAAAACACTTATCTTTGAATAAAATGGGACCCATAATATAACAAAGAAATGCTTGAAAGGTAGATTGAAGGATAGGAGGTCTCATCACGAGACGACCTATCACGTCCATGGATATCTAGTGGTATGACATTGTCATTATTTGGTCACCAAACCAGGACAGTGACTCTCAGTTGCATGGTTGAGAGAAAGGAGGCCTCATCAGGAGCCATCCTTCTCATTTCCATTAGGCATTTGTGGGTGGCATTGCCACGATCTAATCACCACACCAGGGCAGTGACCTTCAACCTCTCCTTGTGATAAATAAAATATAAATAAAGAAAGATAAAGGCAAATGTTGGGCTTGGAAAAAGTGCATTGCGGATGAAGGTACCACACACACTCTACAAAGGCACCCATGAATGAGACACTACGACCCCTAGTATGTCATGACCCCTATGCCCATTGAGTCTTGACCCCATCCACATCATCCACTCTACATGGCTTAGAGAGGGACCTCTTGGAGGCTCTCCTTGACCTAGGGAGAGATCTACCCAATAGGACACCTCATCAACCCTCCCATACTTAAGCTTGACAAGTAGCATAGTGTCTTTGAGTTATTAATTGTTTGATATACTAATCTTTGATGCACATGCTTAGATGGATTATTTATTGATTGAATCCACTTATAATGATGTTATGACTTGATATCCTTGGAGGGCGTGTTCATTTGTCTTTGCAGGACCTGGCTGGTGGACAATTTTGGGAGAACAAGCCTAGCTTGGGCTTCCATGGGACTACAAGCCCACAAGTTGGATGTTAGAGGCCTGCATACCAGATGAGAGAGAGTTGACTCGGACGACCTTGATGATGACTTGGATGACCTATCCCACCCATTGCTTGCCAAACGATTTTCCCAAGAGGGGAAAAACGTCCCACTTTTGAGAATGGCGTCATGATATTGGGGGCTAGGGCTTGGTGGTGAGGTGCCACTCATTTGCACTTGGAAGTTTTGAGGAGAAGAGGGTTTTCGCCATGATGAGATGACTTAGATGCTTGACACATGGCCTTGGGAGGCCCTTCCATTATTCTCCAACACCAACGACCTCCTCAAAGTGGAAAAACGTCCCCTAAAGGGGTGACGTCATCCTAGATTAGGGTTTAATTTGTGCAAAAGTTGAAATTTTAAGTGAATTGTTTAATATTATTGTGATAAGGGGGGAAGATTAGGGTTGTTGACCCCTAATATTTTGTTTTATGCCTTATTTTGTGGGCAAGCCATGTTGGCTAATTTTTGTATAAATATAGATCATAAGATCTCATTTTGAATCATAACTCTCCTCTTGTGAGAGGCTTTGGTCTGAAATTTTCAGCCTCCTTAGCTCTTGTGCACTTGTGTATGGCTATGTTTGTGAATGGTTAATGGAAGAAGTGATGCACTAGCCTTGGAAGGTTATTCTCTAGCTCTTGTGGTGGATTGTCTTAGCATCTCTCTTGATCTTGGTATGGTTTTTACTCTCTTGTTATCATTTTATTCAATTGAAGTATTGTTTATGCTAGGAGCTAGGTGGGAAGTATAAGGGAATACACCCCCACCATATTCTTCACCATTTTATTGCTTCATCTCATTGATTAAGGGTTTGCTAAAGAGAAGTATAAGGACATACACCCTCTTAGCTTAAACCCTAGCTTAGAGAATTCCTTGGGAAGTAAAAGGGATTACACCCCCAAGGAGGTAGCTTCTCTAAGCTCCTTGTGACTCTATTAACCCAATAGTAAAGGCACTAGTCATAAATTTGTTGCATTGGAGAAATAAAATATTGCATTGGGAAACGTGAATTTCGGTCATTTTTACTTCTTGCAAAGTGGATTGTTTTCCTTGTGCCTTGGACATCTCACAGCCACTAGGGCATCCTCATCTAAGAGCTACTTATTGATCTTGTTACAAATTTGCATCTTCAGCCATTAGGGCTGAAAAATCCCTAACATAATTTCTCTAATAACTCTCTTATCAACCATTGGTTTTTGCTCAAAGTTTGCACATTTACTCTCCTTGTCCTAGCACACTTTTTGGCAAAGTTTGAGAGGATTCTAGTGGATGATTTTCTTGCTGTAATAAATTGAATGTTACAGAAATAAGGCTGATATAATTTTCTACAGACAAGTGTTTACAACAGCCTTATCTTTGTGCTAAGAGTATTGGTTCTTCATCTTGAGTTTAGCTAGTCAATTGCTAGTCTTTCTCTTGCATTTTCTACTTGATCTTGAGCACATATTGAGCAGATTATAGTATATTTTTTGTTGATATATGTTGTAATCTATTGCTGCAAATTAGGGAAATAAAGATTAACTTGTTGATCCAATTAACATATATTGTTGCAATGTGTGTTTTCTTGTGTCTCGGGCAGGTACAATCATCCAAAAAATCACTATACTTGTGGGGCAGCCTTTACTTGACTTACAAGGCATATGTCCCTACCCTTCATTTCATTTAGACTCGACCTATAGGGGTTTCACTTCCATCTATATCCATCTCCATCTCAATCCCCCTAGGGTCATCGAGATCGTCTCCCTACAGTGACCTAGTCACCCTTGAAGTGTGGCACCTACATCGAGGTGACATTGGGTGTAGGATTCCCAAAGTTGTAGCACTTGTTCTGTAATATTCCAGATATAAAAAAGTATGCAGAACAAAAATAAACAGCTAGAAATGGTAGATGAACAACAATATAACCAGAACACACCACAATAATACCAAAATGATACCAGAATAACACCAGAAAGAGCACTTTTATTACTGAGAGCAATGTTCACTTGGCTCTTTGAGGGGAAAAACTCCAGCATAACAGAGTTATATTACAATAATATCCAAAACAAGAGTTCTCATACTCTCGACTCCTATTTATACTAAATATGTCTATCAAAAGAACCATCTAGGGGAAGATCCTTCTAGAAGCGAAAGCTTCTATTAGGTCTTCTTACATTGGACTTCTTCTTTCCTTATTGCTAGGCCTTATTAATATTGACCTTTATTACATCGGAATATATTATTCTACATACGTGAGGGGTTAGGTCCCTAACATGTCCTCCCCCTTAAAAACATCCTTGTCCTCAAGGCTTGAGATGTGGAAATTGTTGCAGAATGGTAGTTGGTTCCCAAGTGGCATCTACTGGAGTTGTATCTTTCCACTGGACTAACACTTCCTTGATGGTTCATTGACGTAGACAATGCTCACGCTGGTCCAAAACTGCTTATGGTTGTAGCCAAATCGAGCCTTCTTCGTCCAACTCAGGAAGGTTGGTTTGAGTTTGGCACTTAGTTCCAATCACCTTATTTAATAAGGAAACATGAAAAATGGGATGGATATTAGAATGACTGGGCAAAGCTAATTGATAGGCCACCTATCCCAGATTCTTGAGAATGATATAAGGACCATAAAATTTGGGCGCCGATTTCTGACAATGGTCAGCATTGAGGGAATTTTTCTTGTAAGGTTGCAGTCGAAGAAACACCTGATCCCCTTCTGCAAATTGATGCTCAGAGCGACCTTGATCTGCTTGTTGCTTCATGAGATTCTGGGCCATGACCAAATTATCTTTGAGGGTACGAAGAATAGCCTCTCGAACTCTAAGCATTTGGTCAACCTCCTGGACCTTCGAGACACCTGGAAAATATGAGAGAATTGAAGGTGGCTTTTGTCCATATACCGCTTCAAAAGGAGTCATGCGGGTAGTTGTATGGTATGAAGTGTTGTACCACCATTCATCTAGTGGTAACCATTGAGCCCACTGATTTTTCCTTTCTGAGGAAAAACACCTCAAATATGTTTCCAAACACTTGTTGACAACTTCAGTTTGACCATGAGTCTGGGGATAATAAGTTGTGCTGAGATGCAATTGGGTGCCTTGTAGCTTGAACTTTTCTTCCCAAAAATTGCTGGTGAAAGTTGGGTCGCAATCAGAAATAATAGAATGTGGCATGCCATGAAGCTTGAAGACTTGATCCATGAAAAGTTGAGCCACAGTGGATGTTGTAAATCGGTGTTGAAGAGCACAAAAATGAGCATACTTGGAAAGACGATCAACTACCACCATGATGACTGATTTATTTCCCGATTTAGGTAAGCCTACAATAACATCCATAGAGATATCCCGCCAAATAGCAGGTGGAATCGGAAGCGGTTGTAGTGTGCCAGGATATATGATTGTTTCTCTCTTATTGCGTTGACACACATCACATCCAGCCACAAAATTATGAACGTCCTATTTCATACCATCCCAGAAAAAACAACATTTGACCCTATCATAGGTTTTGGTAAACCCGGAGTGCCCAGTTGTGGTGTAGCATGAAGCTCAGAACGTACCGTGGATTTAAGTTTTGACTGTTTACTTAAATACAGAAGGCCTTTGTATCAAATCTCATCATGGAGCCAAGAGTTCCCTGGGGAAACTAGAGAATTGGACTGCAATTGTTGTATCAGATGCGAACTTTTGGGATCGTATAGCCATTCCTGGCGAACATCTTGGAGCCAATCTGGTACAATGAAGGAGAGAGAAAAAAGGGACCCTTCATCTTCATATTTTCTGGAAAGTGCATCAGCCACCACATTGTCTTTTCCTTTCTTGTAAATGACCTCATAATCATATCCAAAGAGCTTAGTCACCCATTTTTGTTGCTCTGGGGAGGAAATGTGTTGTTCCAGAAAATACTTGAGGCTTTGATGATCTATCTTAATTTGGAAGCGTTGCCCCAATAGATAAGGGCGCCAAAGATCAACGTCATGCAGAATAGCCAGCATTTCATTTTCATAGATTGATTTTCCCAAATTTCGCTCGAACAGTTGTTTGTTGGTAAAGGCCAAAGGTCGATCGTCTTGAATAAGGATAGCGCCAATTCATTTCCCTGAAGCATCACATTCCAAGACAAAGGTATTTTTGAAATTAGGAAGGGTCGGGACTAGAGTGGTGCACATGGCCATCTTCAAGGTTTGAAAATCCCAAGTAGTTGCTAGAGTCCAAGTGAAAGAATCATTTTTAAGGAGTGCAGTGAGAGGTGTCACAATCTTTCCATAATCCTTAACAAACTTGCAATAATAACCTATTAAGCCCAGAAATCCACACAAGCTTTTGAGAGTCTTTGGGTGAGCCCAATCTTGCATAGATTCAATCTTTTTAGGATCCACCTTGACGTCAGCCTTGCCAACAAGATGACCCAAGTACCCGACTTCTGAGGAGCCAAAAGCACATTTAGATTGTTTCAAGAAAAGTTGGTGTTGAGAGAGTAGATGGAGAACTCAATCCACATGAGAAAGATGGTATGTCCAGGTTTTGCTATAGATGAGGATATCATCAAAGAAAACTAAGACAAAATGACGGAGAAAATGACGGAAGACATGATTCATGAGGCTTTGGAAAGTGGAGGGAGCATTACACAAGCCAAAGGGCATGACCAAAAAATCATAGTGGCCCTCATGAGTTCTAAAGGAAGTCTTAGTAATGTATGCCTCTTTCATACGGATCTGGTGGTAGCCAGAACGAAGATCAAGTTTAGTAAAGAACTCGGCGCCACTCAATTCATCCAAGAGGTCATCAATGACAGGAATTGGAATTTTTCTTTAATGGTGAGTTTGTTGAAGGCGCGGAAGTCAGGACACATGCGCCAAGAACCTTCTTTATTAAGGACCATGACCACAAGAAAAGAGTAGGGGCGCGTACTAGGGGATAACACATGCGTTGAGCATTTCTTGAACCATTTTCTCAATTTCATATTTTTGGGAAAAGGGGTGACGATAGGGACGGACAAGGCTTCCTGGGACAAGGGGAATGGAATGATCATGAACACCACGGGAAGGAGGGAGTCCCTGGGGAGTGGAAAAAAACACTTGATGTTTAGAGAGGATGGATCAGAGGTCATGTGGCACAGAGGGTGTCTCAGTTGCTTGTATGGCATGGAGTTGGGAAATAATGCAAGAATGACCTTTTTTGAGCAGATTTTCCATGCGATGGGAACTAATGATCTCTAGGGAACCAGCGGTGATGCCCTGGAACTTATAATATTGGCCCTCCTGGTTGAATTGCATGGTTAATTCCTTAAAATCCATGAGAATGGGACCCAAATTCCTTATCCATTCTGCACCCAACACAATGTCACAACCACCCATGTCGATAGTAAACATATGATATTTCAGGTGGTAGTCACCAATTTGGAGACACACGTTTTCACAATGCCCTCCACATTTCATGGACTCACCATTGGCAATCATGATTTGGAAATTATTGACTTCACGGATATAGCAATTAGTTTCTTGGGCAATGCGGCGATGAATAAAATTATGGGTGCTTCCAATATCAACAAGAATGATGACCTTCGTATGCTTGATGTAACCAATTATCTTAAGGGTCTGGGGAGCAGAGAAGCCAGTGAGAGAATTTAGGGAAATGATCGGTTCTACTTCGGAAGGGTCTGAGGGAGGGGTTATGTCAATGGGTTCAAGTGACATGGACACAAGGGGAGCCTCAACATCCTCTTTCGAAACATCCTCTGAGATGCCCATAAAAATATTTTGTTCCTTACACTTGTGTCCCGGAAAATATTTGTCATCATAATTATAACAAAGGCCTTTGAGTTGGTGTTCAGCCATTTCGACCCTGGTCAATTTTTGGATCTTTAGTGGAGTAGAAGGAGTGGGATTTATTGGTTTAGTACAAGGAATAAAGGGGGGTTTTCGATTTTGAGAAGAGACAACTTGTTGTGCTTCCTTAGATATTTTAGTATCCTCCACCCAACTATGAGGCCGAGCCATGAAGACATGGGCATGAATCTCATCCTTGAGGCCACTGATAAAACATTCTCAGAAAAAAAAACATCAGACATGCCTTCTATACAAAAAGTTAGTCGCTCAAAAGTAGCTATGAAGTCTTCCACTGTGCCAGATTGTTTCAACTTTTTCAAATGGCCTAAATGGTTGGTGTTAGTGTCAAAGCGTTCATAAAGCTCTGCCACAAAGTATGTCCAAGAAACATACCCTTGGTGGGAAATTTTCTTCCATTACCAACATTATTGATCTAGATGGAGAACACCATACCGGAGTTTGGCCAACTCATCTGTAATGTCGTACAAAGAGAAATAATGTTCCATTTGAGTTACCCAACTAGTGGGATCCAAGCCATAAAATTTGATCACATCCACACGTGGAAAGCGTAGGTCACACTGAAAGTGATGAGGCTGAAAATTCTGGGAATGAGAGGAAGTTTCACCTTCGGTATGCAAAGGTGGGTCAGATAAGGGAGGATCTGCAGGGATATGCAGCTTGGTACATATCATTGTAGTGACAGATTAAAGCTGGGAAGTAATGTCTTGTTTGAGGTATTGTTTGAGTTCCTCGATTGAGGCGGTGATGGAAGAATGCATGTTTTTTATGATGGTGGCAATATTGGCACTGAGTTGTCTCACTTCTTGTTGGGTCTCTATGAAATTAGAGTGCAAGGTATTGAAGCGAGCTTCCAAGTCTTGGCTACGGGTATGGGCCATGATGACGAGGGAACCGAAAAGGGGTGGGTGGGATCACACAAAAAAAAATGCTGAAAAATGATAGGTATGAATGCAATAAGGGAGAAGAGATAAATCCAATGGAATAGGTCTCAAATAATGTTGCCAACATGATCCAGAGTTTTTTTTTTTTTTACACCTGCGGAGTTATACTCTGATCTGAATAATATTGCAGTGATGAAATGCCCAAATGCTTAACAGGAAGAAATGTGTAGTAATTTGGTAACTCGAATGCAGGAGACACAGTTGCGCGGCAATAGATCTTATATGTTCTGTTTTTGTTTTCGTCCCCAAAGGTTAAGTATTCAAGGGTTCTACAAACAAGGGTTTTCCCTATGCTATAGCTCTCTGATATATGTGTGGGGTCCAACAGTAGTACTTGTCCCAATATCTCAGGGAACCAACTAAGGAGGCTAGATCGTTCCCTTAGTTGTACTACCTGACTACCCAGGTACTAGAGAATATATTCCTGAGTGTTGTTCTTGGTGGCACTATAGAAGTCAGGCAGTCGATCAATTTATCTATGGAGGGCTTGAGGAGATCTAGGTCGATCTATATACAAGTGATGTCTGATGCGCTACCACTTGAAGGGGTACCAACATGGGTTACAAGGGTGGCCAACAGATGTGCGCTTAAGTACCACTTGTATTTCTTGCATGTATGAATCCCTGAACGCAGGTTTATGCAAGTAACGACAGATCTCTGTAGCTTAAAGACGTTGGAATACGTCTCTACCCTGGAAAAAAATTAACCCACAAATGTTTGCCGAGGAAGGTGCTCTGATACCACTTGTAATATTCCAAATACAAAAAAGTATGCAGAACATAAATAAATAGCTAGAAATGGTAGATGAACAAAAATATAACCATAACACACCACAATAATACCAAAATGATACCAGAATAACACCAGAAAGAGCACTTTGATTACTGAGAGAAATGCTCACTTTCCTCTTCAAGGGGTAAACCTCAAGCAGAGAAGATCTCTATTACAATAATATCCAAAACAAGAGTTCTCATACCCTCAATTCTTATTTATAATAAATATGTCTATCAAAAGAACCATCTAGAGAAAGATCCTTCTAGAAGCAGAAGCTTCTATAGGTCTTCTTACATTGGACGTATTTTTCCTTATTGCTAGGCCTTGTTAATATTGACCTTTATTACATCGGAATATATTATTCTACCTACGTAAGGGGTTAGGTCCCTAACATTTTCCTTGGTTGGGTCGGACTTTCCCCAACCTACAACTTGTGCCATAACATTTTGGTGTCATTGTCGGGGAGGATTTTGAATCCTCTTCATACCCTAACGACACTTTGGTAAGCTATTTCAAAGTCTTTCCCTAAAATTACATGGCGACTCCACCCAAGGGACGTTCTCTTTTCACCCTCCTTGATGAGATCATATTGAAGCTCATATGGCGACTCCGCCTTCCCAGAACCCTCCTTTCCTCACACCTTTTCCCTCTAGTAAAATCCAAGCCTTCTAAGTTTTACCAAAAAAGGCCTTCTCTCAAGTCTCTCGTTGCTAAAACCCTTTTTCATAAATCGCTTCCCCTTGCTCCAATGGCTTTCCCTTGGGCAAGAGACCTCTACAAACCCCTCAACGTGGTCAATATCCAAGGCTACCCTATCAAGATGTCAACAGATGTCAACAAATGGTTTCCAAAGTTCGCAAGAAACAATGTGATAATTGTCGAAGACCACATTTATGTCATGGGCTGAGATATGGACAACGCAGGTATTGATCACGAAGATGTCGCCATGAAACTTTTCGCTCTATCATTGACTGAAGAAGTTCTTGATTGGTTCAAAAGACTCCCTAATAATCATATCACAACCTATGATGTCTTTTCCTCTTTATTTAAAGGAAGATGGTCAAGAAAAGTAGATGGTGGGGCACTTGCGACTCAATTCAACCAAATAAAGAAAAAGGAGAATGAAACGGTAAGGGAATTCATTTCAAGATTTGACAAATTGTACAATCAAATTCCAACAGATTATTGTCCTTCATCATCATCATTTTGTCTCTTTTACGTGAATGCCTTTGAAGGGCAGTTCTGACACATTCTTGAAAATAAAAATCTCACGTTGTTGAGAAAAAGATATGAATTATCTTACTCAAGCATTTTCGAATCTCGTTTGGCTAAGGAAATATAGCCGGGAATATCACCCTATGTTTATAGCCTCAAAAATTGTTTCCCAACCCACAAGTATTAGCTACAAGGGCTTAGGATGATTTTTTTAAATAAAATATTATTGCAAAATTCAACATTTTTATATAATTTTCTGAATATAACAAATGCAAAAGTAAATGTGGAGACAAAAGAAAAAATGCCAAGTCACATATTAACACAGATGAGACAGAATAGCAATCGCTTATTTCATTCCAAGAAATCAAAAGAATGGTTCTCTTTACAAAAATCCCTGAGGGAGTTTGAACCAAAGTCAAACTTAGATATCCCCCATGAAAACCATACAAAGGGACTCTAACATGAAGTAAAAACTTCCCTTTAAAATATGGATCAGCTTTCCACATATTGTTTCCCACTTGACTCTGCACAATATCTTTTATCAGTCATGAAATCTAATTCATAAGCAGACAAGTCTACACAAACTATCAAAGATAGATCAACACCTTTAAAACAAGCATCTGAATGATACGGTTCAGCGTTGAACCTTATTGTCTACAATAGCACCTTGTTGTCATAAAAGAGAATTAGGCCTTTAATGAATTGAAGAATGAATTGAAACTGAACTATCTCAATAAAACTCAAGAGCAAACCTTAGTATGTTTTCTCCTTCTATCATCTTTTTGCTCTTCCTTCTCATTTTTCTTTTATGCATTCCAAATTAGTTGAAATAGTTCAACTACATCTTTTAGTTAAGTTAACTAAAACTCAACTAACTTTTAGTTTAGGGGAAGAATTAATATAATAATAATAATAATAAGAGTCTTTTAATAAATAATAACTAGTAGGTGGAACCCCTTGTGACTCACTTTAATCTCTTAACAAAAATAAACATAACTAGTCAATCAATCAAACACATCCCTCATTGTGGCTCTCATTATCATTTCCATGATTTGAAAATTAAATATCAATGATATTTTAAGTCATATCCAAAATATCCAAAAATTGTATGTTGTCCAAAACCTTTAGCACTCCATTATTCTCAATAAAACAATAGTAAAGTATAATCAAAGACCATATTTGTCACTTTGAGAGGCAATTTTCCCTTTGTTGTTTCTCTCCCCTTTTGACTTTCCTAAATTAGACTTAGGTTGTGTAGAGCCTTGAGGCTTGATCTCACTAATGACATGAGAACAATCATCTTTCAGGTGCATGCAAGATGAAACAGATTTGGTTGAATCACTTGAGAGAGAGGAGAGGGCAACATCAGCTTTTCTTTTGTCATGCATGTGGTGGCCTTCAGTTTTGAGTCTTTTTCTTGCGTGGGAGGATTGTACAGGTGAGTGTGCAAGGGAAATTTGGACATTTGGGTTAACAAGTGGAGGAGGAGCAGGTCGAGACAAATTTGGCCAACCACGATGTTGGGAGACTGTTGGGTGAACAATCTCCTGCTATCTATCATTCTCGGGAACTTCATGTTGCAACGAAACATGATGGGGCACAGGGATATCAGGGACATGTTGAGGTTGGAAGGGAGGCCTCTCTGGTCTAGGTTGGACTACCCCTTATCCAATCCAATTGAAAAATCCATCTTGGAAAAGATGGTTTAACTCTTGAGAATCTGCATCGAAGTGTATTGAGAATCTGGGCCTTCTAGGCCCTCTATTCCAATTTCCTCTACCCATGTTATTTCGTACATGACTTCCTCTGTTGAAAAAGCACATCCTATATGTAGTGATTATTAGCAACTAGCTTCTTAAACAAACCATACATGACAATATCTTATTATCAAACAAATTTTGGCTCAGCAATCAAATCAGACCCATGCAACCCAATCCATAAAAAACATTTAATAATTGTCAATGAACAGGGGGTGAATAAGGGTTCAGGGATATCTGAGGGGATTGTATTGAGCGAAAAAAGTGAGAAAATGAAAGGGAGTAAAAACATGATTACTGCTCAACAATTCATTAAACAATCGATTGTGCAACAATAACCAAATCATATCAGTTGTGATCCACCCCTATGTTATTTCTAAATCGTTGCAATACAGAGCTTTAATTTAATTTTAATGAACAGGGCGTGAAAAATGAATCTGGGATCATGAGGGGATTGCATTGAGCGAAAAAGTGAGAAAATGAAAGGGAATCAGATGGATATTGTTTTCAAAATAAATTAAATAAATCAACTATCATAACATTGTTCAAGTTTTAATCCAGAAAGCATCCAATTCAAGCCAATTCAAGACCAAAACATTCATTGTTTCTCACTTTCATCAAACTGCTTGTTATCTCCATAATAATTAAATTTCTCAGAAATCCTTAATTTATAACAGTCTGTGCATTATAACTTATGTAAACATTTCCATTCAACAGTGTTGTATATTATAACGCCGATCTCTTCCTTTTAAAATAAACAAAACACGCACAGCAATATGCTCGACATTTATCCTTGATAATCAATAATGCACCACGATAAACAATCAACAATCATTGTTCATCAATTTACAATCGGGCTCAATTTAAATGTACACAGTTGTCTTTTCTTTTTTTTAATGGACAGGCTTAAAAGCGTGCTCGATCATACACAGGTCTTCAATCATATCAATCGACAAAAACTTGAATTGATAACAATAGTCAACCCAAAAATAAACCTCAAGCTTGATCTATGTGTGTATAAATTCTTTTTTTAAACAATTGATAGTCTGCACGATGATTCCAATATAACTTTATCATATATGAAGCGAACAGAACTAAACTGACACACAAACACCTTTTTTAACTTGCCATAACCTTGATCGAGATTGGTAAAATTCACACAAGTGTCTTCTTATGCAATCAAGACCACGATGGATAAAACACAGTGAGTGAAACCATAATGAATAGAAAGATAGCCCTTGATTGTATGCAACCGCTCGTTTTCATTTTTATTCGTTTAAACAAATTTATCACAGAAGGACCAGACAGAGACTCGACGAGAGAGCACGTGTCTTTAAAATTCCATAACCATTTCACTGATAAAACAATACTTGACAACCCTAGAAGGAGCCTAAGGAGAGCAGAGACAAGTCAGAGTCCAAATCGGGCTCTGTCAAAATCAAATGCAGAGAGGCAACACAAGCATGTATGTCCTTTTAAACAAAAACACAAAGAGTTGATGGTCTTCCAATACTTATATCCATTTTACCATCGATTAACAACCACAGGCCAAAAAACAATTTTGAAAATGAAACAGCAGTGAGCCACACAGTGTTTTGACTTATTACTCCAAGCCCTTGACAAAACTAATAGTTAACGCCCGAGGAGAGACAAAGGAAATTCGAGTAAAATAACCAAGTGCACACAAGTGCGTCTAACACTTGCAGAGAAGAGACGATGGTTAACTTAACAGTGGCGGGTATTCAAACACAGCGATACAATGTCTCTTTCCAATCACTCAGAAGGTTAATAACTTTTGACATCAACAAGAGTGAGGACACACACATTCTTATGAAAGAACGCCAAGATATAACATGTATCAATTCAATACCCACACAAGCCTTTACTAACGTTCGAACGTTCGAGGCCAACCAAGACTGTATCTTGGGACGCTTTCAGTGAAAAGACAGTAAGAACAGGCTATCAACCAGAGCTTGGGGTTTGATGAAAAGAACATACCAACTGTTGGTAGTTTCTCTGCAACTGGATAAGGATTACCATAATCCGAGAGGGAAACGAGTTGACAGACACTGATACACAGAACGATGAAATAAAACCCTCAACCATCAAACTCAGAGCCTTATTGCACCACTGTCACTATTATTCCACAGAGACCCATCATAAAACCACATTGATCGAGCAAACAACCAACGAGCAAACTTAATAATACATATTCCTTTGCTTGCAATTTCCAACATTTTTCAATTGTCACGGAGAGCCATAACAACACATTTACACAGTCGAAAATCTCAAGAACACACAGAATTCAAGCATCACTGAGCCACCATTTGGTTCATAAAACAGAGAATCCATCATGGATGGAGTGAAAAGAACCATACCTATGAGAAAAATGCTTAAATGACGAGTTGGTCGAGCTTTCCCTTCCAAAAAACATGAAACGCGGAGCTTCACAACCAACAGAGCAACAATGCAACAATGGAACGATGTCAAGGTGAGGGGCGATAGGGAAGGTTTGGAGTGACGTGCAGTAAATGCAAGTCGCTTCCATCACCTAGCCCCATTCAATTCCAAGTATGAGACAACCCAATAAGCATAACCTCCACCAATAAATCAAACCATATAACTAATGCATAATCAATGTCAATCCATCATAATATTTGAGACCATATCTAATGCATAGTGCGCCACCCGAGATTTTTCATATGTTAACTCTTGCCATAACTCCACACAATAATCCATATCAACATTGTTATATGTGCCTCCATTTGACTTTAATTAATTTTGCATAGTCCATTAACCAAACAAATAACATAATAGCTAGGACTAACACTAGTACCCATTAACTCTTTCATTCGAAGTTTGCATGTAGTCTTTTATCATAGATTAATACATAGTTTATTTTCTTTTGTTTGAACTCTAGAACCTTTTCATAGTTTTTTTTTCCTTTGTTTTGATCATGCTATCATTTAATTATCCCTTGCACATATGTGGATAAGTAATCAATATATGAATTAAGTAATCAATATATGAATTAGTGACAAGGTTATAACATAGCACCTGTAAACAATATGATCCTCATACCCATAGAAATTATTATGTGTCGCAAGTGATTACCAAAAGCATTCCACAAGAATGCATAATCCACTTATTATCACGCGAAGTGAAACCAAGACTGCATCATCAAAAATGTAGGACTATGTAGGCAACATCATAACAACAACAAAATATGTATAATATGTCTATCCTTGTGCATCTAGTCTACAAGGGGATCCCACCTACTAGTATTATATTATTATCATAATTAAATAATAACTCTTTTAGCAATACTTTGCGGGCGGAATTTATCATTACGATTTTAATCGTCAACACACGTCATTGGAAGAGGCTAAAGAGCTAAGTATCGACATTGAAGAGAATATCCTTGATTCAAAAATAAAACCTTTTCAGTACCCCCGTAACAAGACAAAATCAAGGACGAAGGTTTCCAACAACATTGTTCATGATCCGATTACTCTCCTGACTTAGAAAATAGACCAGATGAATACTCAGTTTTTTCAAGTGAAGGATCAGCGTATGAACCGTATGACTACATTGGAAAGAAATCAATCTGCTCCCAGACCTCAGTTTATCAGACAGCGGAGAGATGCCACCGCTTGGAAACCAAGACCTCAATAAGAGGCAAAGGCCCCAAATACTTTGAAACCTGTTGGGACAGTTGATATAGAATCTTGATGTCTCCCATGCCAAGAACCCCACAGGGAAGATGAATGCCCCCTAAAAGACAAAGATTATCCTGACAATATAAACTTCATGATTTGCAATCTCAACGATGAACAAGTTACTCAAGAACAAATTAATGAAGCTAGGAGAATACGAGAAAGAGGGGGGAGAATCTGAGCCTTAAATAAACTAACAAATTATCAAAAGAAGGAATTAAGGAGGAGGGAAATTCTGGTCTAAAAAAGAAAAAATGTTTCATCCCCTCCATCACAGCCTGATATTCCTCTTCCACCAACAGAAAAGGTGGCTCCACCACCTCCATTTTCGGTATGTGAGTTGCTTCCTAGGACAACTCCTGCAGATGACATTCAGTTGAATATAGATGTTGCGAACATGTTTGGAACGCTGAATATGACAATCCCAATGACGGAGATGTGTAAGATCTCTTCTATAAAAAGGGAAATTTTGAAAATCTTATAGGTGCGAGCCGAGAAGGAGGATCCTCCCATCATCTTAAACACTATGTATCTTGATCGGCCAAGGGACAAGAACCCTCTTTTATGTCTATCATTAGGCACGAATGGCCTCCGCTTGAACAACTGCATGCTTGATTCAAGGGCCTCAACAAATGTCATATCTTTGAAGGTAATGAAACAGCTTGGTTTTAAGACAACCCGACCTTATGGAAATGTTTGTGGTATTGATTCAAGAAGAGTTAAAGTCTTGGGAGTATGTGAAGACATTGAGGTTTTCCTGATTGACTTTTCACATATCAGCGTTCTCATGGACATAGTAGTGATTGATGTTTCAGATGCTTGGGGGATGCTTTTATCTAGGAGTTGGTCTACTGCTCTTGGGGTTTTCCTTATCATGAATCTCACCCATGCACACATTTCTATGGGGGATGGCACTTTTCAAATACTATACAATTGAGAGAAAGTTGATAGACACGCAATGGATCTTGATGGTCTTGATTATGCCAATGAATGTGAATATGATGTACTCCCACGGACCATTGAGTATGATCCATCTGAGAAACCTTTTATGCAGGAGGACTCTATAGACATGCTTCTTCCATGGACAGATCAGTACAAAGACAAACTTGAAAAATACCATGGGAAGGAACTAGGGTCCATCCAAATTTTGAAGAAAGAAGATGAGAAACATAAAGAAGTCATCAAAGATACAGTGCACACAAAGCCTCCATACGATGAGAATACACCTAGCACCGATTTCAATTAAGGAAATTGTGTGTTCATGTGGGACAAAAGAAGGGGAAAACCCTAATACGAACAGAAAGACTGGCTTGGCCCCTACATCATCAAAAAGAAGTCCGACAAACAAAAGTATTATCTGACAACATTAGACGAGAGAAAGATGGCATTGACAATAGATGGGTCTCATCTCCAACCTCACATCCATGTCACATGACTTCTTCAAGGCACGTGCCCTAGGTAAGTAGGTAAGTCATTTTGATTCCCTACATTTTCATATTGATTGTTCATACTAGTTTAGATGCATTTCATTTTCATTCTACTCTACTGCATATTGATTTCATGCTTAGTTTTGAAATTTTATTGAAAAAATGTCAAAATTTTATTTTTCTAGTTTGGTGGTTATGGATTATGATCATAGGAGAACAACAATGAGTAGGCCATCATGCACTTGACAGTTTGATGTTTACTTGCAGGCACAGGTCTACCAAAAGATGTTGTGGTTCACATGCACTCTACGGCGAGCACATGTCCCCAAGTAGGAGCCAGATGTTATCTTCATTTTGTGGATAACTAAGGAGATGATGTCTCGAGGCCCTTAGGTTGCAAAGATGGAGTGTTGAGAGACTACATGACAAGCAATACCCTTTGCACAGATGGAAAACCCACTCACCATAGATGGTCACAGGGTTACAGATGGCATCCACCACACCGGTTGGCTTCCGGAAGGAAGTGGACCTTGCTCCATGAGGTACAAGTCAGTATTATGGTGAGCATCATTTCAATACCTAAGCCATTTGATTATGTTGTATCTTAGATTGCTCTAGATTTCATGATATGTGCTTGGACATTATGTATTTTTCTCTGCTTCACCTCGGTGGTTGACATTGTGCCCTAGTAAGTGGTCTTCTTTGGGAATGGGTTTGCTACTGGGAAATCCCTTAATAAGCTATCGTATCGTTCCCAACCATACTTACCATTTTCCATCATTATTCCCCTTTGTTTCCTTATCTCTTGGGATTTTACTCTGTATTGACCCAAGAAGGGGTTGTCCCTTATTCTATGGGAAGAAAGGGCTAAAGGTCCAGAGGGGTTGGTGTTGGGTAAAAAATAAAAGCCATATATGAACCTTCCAAATGCTTCGCCCAAGGATCACCCAAGAAAGCAATAAAACGCTTATCTTTGAATAAAAGGGGACCTATAATATAACAAAGAATGTCGGAAAGGTAGATTGAATGATAGGAGGTATCATCACGAGCCGACCTATCACGTCCATGGATATCTAGTGGTATGACATTGTCATTATTTGGTCACCAAACCAAGGCAGTAACTCTCAGTTGCATGGCTAAGAGAAAGGGGGTCTCATCATGAGCCATCCTTCTCATTTCCATTAGGCATTTGTGGGTAACATTGCCACCATTTGGTCACCACGCCAGGGAAGTGACCTTCAACCTCTCCTTGTGCTAAAGAAAATATAAAGAAAGAAAGATAAAAGGCAAATGATGGGCTTGGAAAAAGTGCATTGCAGACGAAGGTACCACACACCCTCTACAAAGACACCCATGAATGAGACACTACGACTCCTAGTATATCATGAGCCCTATGCCCATTGACTCTTGACCCCATCCACTCTACATGCCTTAGAGAGAGACCTCTTAGAGGCTCTCCTTGACCTAGGGAAAGATAATAGGTGTGCTCGTTTCACCATAGACAATATAGCAATAAGAGAATAATTTTGGAAGCAACCCTAGAACCAATAGCCAATCAATGTAGCATACCTCTCTCCAGAGCTAGCGCACAAGGTAGAAAGTCCAAACCATAACCAAGAGAAAGTCCGAGCCTAAAACCAAAAATACAAGTTGCAGTAGTTGCAGCTGCAACTACTCTCCAAACTTGTGCACTTACTAAATTTCTGCAGCTACAAGTTGTGTGTATACAAATGGGCTCTAGCATCCTGTATTTATACTGCTCTTTCTTAGCTGTCTCGGCCGACTTCTCTTTCTAGAGGCTAGAAACTCAATATTAATTATTCTCTTTAGTCGACTTGTCTTCTAGGGTTATGTCCAAAGCTTTTAAGATTTCTCTTGTTTCCCAGAATATTCTTGTCTTGTCAAGGTTACACGTGGAGGTTAATACCTCCTGCAGCTACCAAAATATCAACACTCCCTCCTAGCTAGGGATGTATTAAAGGCAATGATCTTGAGCACAAACAAATCATTCAATCGATAGCATCGTCACAGCCACACATGCTATCTCTTGATCAAATCACGAGCACCATCATCACTATTAGTATCATCTGATAGCATCAACTGCATCATCTCTCGAAACCATACTCCTTCTGAGTAATCAGGCATGATGTTGAATAAGTCACTTACTCCACAAAGTGATATAAGAACCATTCTTCTAATCTGGACATATGTCCTAGAAGAATAATTGTTCCACCAGATGTTGGAAGCCACGCCATGGGCTACAAGGACTATTGTTCTAATCCAGACATATGTCCTAGAAAAATAAATGTCCTGGACCATTTTCCGCCTAGAGAATGTTTGTCCACCAGCACACTGAATATCCAGCTAGCTAGTAATCATTTCCAACACCACTGATAGTGTTCATGGCAATCAAAACAATGTCTTTCAATAGAACACAACTATGTCTATCCATAGTAGTACACAACTACTATCCAGCGGTACACAACTACACCAAGTAGCACACGACTACTTAATCAGTGACACATAGTCACAACCAGTGGAACACATCCACCACAGTAGCATACATCTACTGTCCAGAGACATACAGTCTCGACAGAAATCATATCATCTGATATCATCTTGCATAAAACAATATTGTGATATAAACTGAGTCATCTAAGCCATTCTTCCACTCACATATGTGAGATCTGGAAGAGCATCTGCCCTCATAAGGTAAAACATTAGCCATGGAATATCTGGACTATTCTTCTTAAGCATAGAAGAATAATTGTCCTTGATTTATGGCCCTGGACTATCCACCTAACTGGACCATTCCTCCAGCACTAATCATAGTGCAACCTAGAGAGAATGAGTTTGACCTCGGGAATGTCTGTCCTTGATTGTTGAACCTGGACCATTCACCTAACTAGGCCATTCCTCTGGCACTAATCATAGTGTAACATGGAGAGAATGAGTCTTCCCTAGGGAATGATTGTCCTGCACTAACCTCCAAAACGGACCACACACCCTCTACAAAGGCACCCATGAATGAGACACTACGACCCCTGGTATATCATGAGCCCTATGCACATTGAGTCTTGACCCCATCCACCTAATACACTCTACATGGCTTAGAGAGGGACCTCTTGGAGGCTCTCCTTGACCAAGGGAAAGATCTACCCAATAGAACACCTCGTCAACCCTCCTATACTTAAGCTTCACAAGTCGCATAATGTCTTTGAGTTGTTAATTGTTTGATATAGTAATCTTTGATGCACATGCTTAGATGGCTTATTTATTGATTGAATCCACTTATCATAATGTTATGACTTTAGATCCTTGGAGAGCGTGTTCATTTGTCTTTGTAGGACCTAACTGGTGGACAGTTTTGGGAGAACAAGCCTAGCTTGAGCTTCCATGGGGCTTCAAGCCCACAGGTTGGATGTCAAGGGCCCGCATGCTAGATGATAGAGAGTTGACTTGGACAGCCTTCATGATGACTTGGATGACCTAGCCCACCCATTGTTTGCCAAACAATTTTCCCAGGAGAGACAAAACGTCCCACTTTTTAGCATAACGTCATGATATTGGGGGCTAGGGCTTGGTGGTGAGTGGCCACTCATTTGCACTTGGACGTTTTGAGGAGAAGAGGGTTTTCACCATAATGAGATCACTTAGATGCTTGACACATGGCCTTGGAAGGCCCTTCCATGCTTCTACAACACCAATGACCTCCTCAAAGTGGTAAAACATCCCCTAAAGGGATGACGTCATCCTAGATTAGGGTTTAATTTGTGCAAAAGATGAAAATTTAAATGAATTGTTTAATATTATTGTGTTAAGGGGGCAAGATTAGGGTTGTTGACCCCTAATCGTGTGTTTTACTCCTTATTTTGTGGACAAGCCATGTTGACTAATTTTTGTATAAATAGATATCATAAGATCTCATTTTGCATCATAACTTTCTTCTTGTGAGAGGCTTTGGTCTGAAATTTTCAACCTCCTTAGCTCTTTTATCTCTTGTGCAATTGTGTATGGCTATGGTTGTGAATGGTTAATGAAAGAAGAAATGTGCTAGCCTTGGAAGGTTATTCTCTAGCTCTTGTGGTGGATTGTCTTAGCATCTCTATTTATCTTGGTATGGTTTTTACTCTCTTGCTATCATTTTATTCAAGTCAAGTATTGTTTATGCTAGGAGCTAGGTGGGAAATATAAGGGCATACACCCCCACCATAGTCTTCATCATTTTATTGCTTCATCTCATTGATTAAGGGTTTGCTAAAGAGAAGTATAAGAGCATACACCCTCTTAGCTTAAACTTTAGCTTAGAAAAACTTTACTTGGGAAGTAAAAGGGCTTACACCCCCAAGGAGATAGTTTCTCTAAGCTCCTTGTGACTCCATTAACCCAATAGTAAAGGCACTATTCATTGATTTGTTGCTTTGAAGAAATAAAATATTGCATTGGAAAACGTGAATTTCAGTCATTTTTACTTGTTACAAAGTGGATTGTTTTCCTTGTGCCTTGGACATCTCACAACCACTAGGGCATCCTCATCTAAGGGCTACTTATTGATCTTGTTACAAATTTGCATCTTCGGCCATTAGGACTTCAGAAACTCAACATACTTGGACTAATAACTCTCTTATCAACCATTGGTTTTTGCTCAAAGTTTGCACATTTACTCTCCTTGTCCTAAGGCACTTTTTGGCAAAGTTTGAGGATTCTAGTCGTTGATTTTCTTGTTATAATACATTGAATGTTACGGCCATAAGGCTGATATAATTTGCTACAGACAAGTGTTTACAACAGCCTTATCTATGTGGTAAGAGTATTGGTTCTCAATCTTGAATTTAGTTAGTCAATTGCTAGTCTTTCTCTTGCATTTTCTATTTGATCTTGAGCACATATTGAGCAACTTATAGTGTATTTTTTGCTGATATATGCTGTCATCTATTGCTGCAAATTAGGGACAGCAAGCTTAACTTGTTGATCCTACTAACATATACTGTTGCAAGGTGTATTTTCTTGTGTCTCGAGCAGGTACAATCATCCAAAAAAACACTATACTTGTGAGACAGCATTTACTTGACTTACAAGGCATCTCTCCCTACCCTTCATTTCATTTAAACTCGACCTATAGGGGCTTAATTTCCATCTCAATCCCCCTAGGGTCACCGGGATCGCCTCCCTAAAGTGACCTAATCACCCTTGAAGTGTGGGACCTACATCAAAATGACATTGGGTGTAGGATTCCCAAAATTATAACACTTGTTTCTTGGTTGGGTCAAGCTTTACCCAACCTACAACTTGTGCCATAACAAACCCTATGACAAGAAGAATGGTTGATAATGACCAAACAAGGTGAGCTATCAAGTAAAACTAATAAACATTAAGCACATACAATAAAAACAATTAAGCACATACACCACAACATCTAAAGGCCAACTTTACTCACCACCCCATAATCCTACTTTTAAAACATCTAAATTTTATCTTAATTCAATTAATACATTTAAACACAATTAATATATTTAACAAGTAAAATCCCAACGGGTAATCTTTTAAATAGTAAAGTCACTCAAAAGCAATTAACATATTTAATAAGTAAAGTTAAAGAAACAAGTCTAACATATTTAATAAGTCAATCAAAAGCAATTAACATATTTAAAAAGTAAAATTAAAGAAACAAGTTTAACCTATTTAATAAATAAAGTCAAAGAGACAAGTTTACTAAAAGATACCATTTGGATTTATCTGAGCAAGTAAAGTCAAAGAGACATGTTTAGTAAGGATATCATTTGGATTTCTCTACGCAAGTTTACTAAGGATATCATTT
>ML791243.1:21941-37583 GCA_009831015.1 Picea engelmannii
TCATTGGCGGAGGGGTTTCCTACGTGGAAGTATTGGAAGTTCCCCGGGCATTCAATTATTGTTTACGCGTCGGTGGTTTCGTTGTGATTCAAACCATGAGTTTAATGATCATCTTTACACGGTTTATTCAAAGTCTAATTTGAGTCTAATTTGACTTTGCTACAGATTTTCGACTCCCATTCCGTTCACGTGCTATATCCATAAATAAATGCTAATAAACCATTAATTTAAAGAATTAATATATTATTTAATTAAAATTTAATAAATATATTAATGAATTATTACTTCAATGTAGCTTATAAATTAAAGTATTAATAGATTACATTAATGTATATTTGTAAATTAATAAATCATTAATTTAAAGTATTAATATATTATTTAATTAAAAAATAATAAATATACTAATGAATTGTTATATTAATGTATTTATAAATTAAAGTATTATCAGATTACATTAATCTATTGTAATGTATTAATATTAATTAATTAATACATTGAAACATTAATAAAGTATTAATACACTAAGTAATACATTATTATATTAATACTTTAAATAATTAATACAGTAATAAAATATTAATAATTAATATATTAATATTCATAGATTAATAAAGTATTAATACATTAATAAAGTATTAATGTGTTAATACATTGATGTGATAATACATTAATAGTCTATTAATTAATATATTAATACATAACTATATTAATTTTTTAAAGTATTAATGTATTAATTAATTAATATACTAATACATTCATAAAGTAGTAATACATTGTTAAAGTATTAGCACATTAAAAATGTATTAAATATTAATATTACAATTATATATTAAAGTAATAAAGTATTAATATTACATTAATAAAGTAAAATTACATTACTAATACATTATTACATAAATACTATGTTTGTAACAATGGTTGACTATGGTTGATCATGGTACACAATGGTTGTCTATCACCGTCACATTGTGCTTAAATGTGATTGATCTTGGTTGACCATGACCATGGTTAAATATGGTTGATAATGACAATAACCATGACCATGGCTAACTTTGGTACACCTTCATTAACTTTGGTTTACTATGGTTAACCATGCCTCGGCATGATCATGATTGATGTCAGTTGACCTTCGTGGTTGAGTATTGTTGACCATGGTTTATAGTTGTTGTCCATGCTAATGACCATGACAATGGTTAATTTTGGTATACCTTTCTCGACTTTGGTTTACTATGGTTGACTTTGGTTGACCTTGGTTGATCATGACATTCACTATGGTTGACCCTTGTTCACCAAGATCACGGTTAACTATGGTTGGTCATGGTTGACAGTTTTTGTCCATATTTGACCATGGTTTGCGATGACCATGGTTGACCATGACTATGGCTAACATTGACCATGGTTAACATTTACCATGATTATGGTTGACCATGACCTTAACTATGGTTGACGATAATTGACCATGATCGTGCACGAAGAGTATTCGTAGATTTTTTAATTAAAATAATGAATATAAATAATAATGATAGACTATGGTTGCGCATGAGTATGGTTGGCTATGGTAGACCATGACTTCATGGGTTCCATGACCATGGTTGACTATGCATGACCATGACCATGGCCATGGTTAACTTTGGCAGATTTTGGTTCACTTTGGTTTACAATGGTTGACCATGGTTGACCATTGTTAAATATGGTTGACCTTGACCATAGTTAGTTATGATTGACTTGGTTAACTATGACCATGCGTAATTGTGGTTGACCTAGGTTTACCATGACCATGACTATGGTTAAATTTCAAAGACCTCGATTGACTATTGTTTATTATTGTTGACTATGGTTGACCATGGTTTCACATGACCATGACCATGGTTTAATGTGGTTGACATTGACCATGGTTGATCATGTTGACAATGGTTGACAATTGTTGTCCATGACAATGATGAGGACCATGGTTAACTTTGGTAGACCTTGGTTAAGTTTGGTTTACTATGGTTGGCTATGGTTGACCATGGTTGAGCATGACCTTCACTGCGGTTGATCTTGGTTGACCATGACCATGTTTGACAATGGTTAACCACGTTTGATAGTTGTTCTCCATATATAACCATAGATGGCCATGCCCATGGTTGACCATGACAATGGATGACATTCACCATGTCTCTGTATATTTTAACCTTGTACAATATTTACTACAAACAGATCTTCAGTAAACGAACCAAAAACATACAATGGAAAATACAAACATTACACAGAGATTTTTCCCCTGGATACCCAAACCAAGAAAACCAACATATTTTATATTCATTCATGGTGACACATTGTTTACAATAAAATATACATATAGGAGCCAACGACATCGAAAAACCTAACCCAATGACCTGAATTAGTCAACAAACCTAATTCCTTAACCGAAAATAGAAAACCATCGAAAAAAACCATGTGCCAAAAAATCGCTCAGGAATGGACATGAAAATCGAGGCAAGATGAAAAACAAGACAAAAATGTGACACGTTTCCTAAGGAAAAATCAATTTTCTCTGGGCGCTGCCCCCGAACCCCCTATGTGGGGGTCTTTCGCCCCCCTGCACCCCCCAAGGTGGGGCCTAGCGGAAACGAATATAACACATACCTAACATTCTCCTATATGTTCTTTTCTTTGCATACAGGGAGTTACAGGGTTACATAGTCAACAATCGAGGGAAGAAATGTCCATGGATCCTCTACACCAAGAGAACTTCTCATTACTCACAATTTTTTTTTAATGAATCTGCAACATTCTTCACAATGTCCACCTTCATCAACAATACTTTCTTTTCTTCAACCATGTTTCTCACAAAGTGATTTTGAATATTAATATGCTTTGTCTTTGAATGAAAAGTTTGATTCTTCACCAGAAAAATTGCACTTTGACTGTCACAATCTATCCTTACAACTTATTGTACCAACCCAATTCCTAAACACAATATTTGTAACCATACTATTTCCTTACTTGCATGAGTGGCTGCCATGTATTTAGCTTATGTAGTTGAAAGTGCCACTACAGCCTGTCTTTTGCTAATCCAACTTATTGCTCCTCCAAACAGGTTAAACACATACCCACTTGTAGATCTCCTACGATCCAGATCTCCAACCCAGTCTGCATCCACAAAGCCATGTATATCCACCACTCCGTCCAATCGCGGTCTTCCTTGGTAGCACAATCCATAGCTAGCAGTGCCACGCAAATACCTGAAAACCCTTTTTACTGTTGTCCAATGCTCCTTCCCTGGTTTCGACATATACCTGCTCAAAAATACCACTGCATGTGAAATGTCTGGTCTAGTACATACCATTGCATACAACAAACTACCAACTAAACTCGCATATGGAACACGAGACATGTCCTCCTCCTCTTCATGTGTCTTGGGACACTGATCCGCAAATAACTTTACACCAACATGAATAGGGACCTTGACAAGTTTACATTCCTGCATATTAAACCTCTGCAATATTGTCTCAAAATATTTTCTCTGATTTAACTAGAGTTTCCTCTTTTTCCTATCTCTTTTAATTTCCATGACCAAAATGAAATTTGAAGCACCGAGATCCTTCATGTCAAATTTAGAGGACAAGTGAGTTTTCAAATCCTGGATAATCTCCTTGTTGTTTCCTATCAGCAACATGTCATCCACATACAAGACCAAATAAATCAAACGATCACCAATTAATTTAAAATACACACAATGATTCTCTTTGCTTCTTGGGAAGCCAAGTCCCTGTTGGGTATGTGTTATATTCTTTGCATGGGTGTGTGTGGGCGTGTCAGATATGACGACTGCCTCTGACGATCCCTCGTATTAGTGCCCTGTTTGTGCCATGTGCACCGGGCGCTTTCCTAAGGGGGTTCCAGGGGGGGGAAGGTATGCCCCCCTGGTTACGTGCAGTGTTCGACAATAGGCGATAGCCAGAGGCAATGCCCCCAAAATTTTTTTTGGGCATTTTTTTCTATTTTTAGCGGATTTTGCTATTTTTAGCGGTTTTGTAAATTAATCCCGAATTAAGGGATTAGGGTTTTGGTATCTACGGAATACCTAAAAAAATTGTATATATATTGTATGGTGAATGGTGAAATTCGATATAATGAATATAATAAAGGTTTTCTTGGTTGAGGGTTTCCGGTATAAATCTCTATGTACTATGTGAATGAGTTATTGATTAAATTTTGTTTTTCTTAAGAATCTATATGCATTGCTTTACTTCACAGGTTTAAAAATTACATGTGGTATCAGAGCTCATTTTTGGCTTCATAGGGACGCCTTTGTTGTTGAGGGTTTGGCTCAGTCTTGATAGATCAAGTTTATCTTGGGTCTGTGATAAACCTAGGTTTAGTGGGAGCTTTTGTAGTGGTGATTTGAGTGTAGAAAGAGGAATGACGAGTTCTTCTAGAATCGAGATAGAGGAGTTCAATGGTAAAAACTTTGAGCTATGGAAGTTGAAGATGGAGAACCTTCTTGTAGACAAAGAATAATGGATTGTTGTGGATCCTGGTACACAACCTACTAGTACACCATCTACTAGCACACATGCTACTAATACACAAACTACCAGTACACCACCTTCTAGTATGTCGAAGGAAGATTGGGAGAAGTTGGAGAGAAGAGCAAGGAGTACTATTCGACTCTGCTTGGCAGATTTGGTTTTGTTGAATGTCTCGGGAGAATCTACAACCAAGGAACTATGGGATAAGTTGGGGAATTTGTATCAATCAAAGTCCCTGGTAAACAAGTTGTTTCTTCGAAAGAAGTTGTATCATCTTAGGATGGAAGATGAAGATTCTGTGACGGAACATATAAATGCCTTTAATACTCTGGTAAGTCAACTTGTCTTTGTTAATATTACGATTGCAGAAGAAGATATGTGTATTACTTTGTTATGTTCTTTGCCAGACTCTTGGGATAATCTGGTTGTAGCAATTGTTAGTACCACTCAATCTACATTGAAGTATGAGGATGTAGTTTCATCCTTGTTATCTGAAGAGATAAGGCGGAAAAGCATGGATAGTCATAGCACAAATGCTTTATTTGTAAGAGGTTGTACCCAAGATAGGAACCCTGGTAAGCCTTCGGGGTGGAGATCTAAATATATAGGTAGATCTAAGTCTCCAGAAAAATCTTTGAGGAAATGTTGGAAGTGTGGTAAAACATGGCATTATAAGAAAGATTGCAAGTCTAAGAAGGTTGAAAAACCAAAGGGATATGATAGTACCTCTTCCACAGAGGCAAAAACCTCCACTGAAGAAGGAGGTGATGTTTACTTGGCATCTACAAGCACACATGCAGACCATGCTGTATGGTTGATCGACTTAGGTGTGTCATACCATATGACTCCTCATAGGAAGTGGTTCTCTAAATATGAAAAATATGATGGTGGTAATGTATTCCTAGGAGATGAATCGACAACAAAAATCTTGGGACGTGGAAGGGCTAAGTTGTTGCTAAAATATGGAAGGATTAGAACACTTCATGGGGTTCTGCACATTCCAAAACTAGCCAGGAGCCTAATATCTGTAAGCAAGATGGATGATGCAGGAGTGGATATTGTATTTGGAAAGAACACTTGCAAGATGGTACGAGGAGCAATGGTGTTGATGAGGGGAGTTCGGTGTGGAACTCTGTACAAGTTGCTGGGAAACACTTATACTAATGGGTGTAATAGTTCTATTGTCCTTGAATAGAGAAATAAAGAAGACAAGACCAATATTGTACCTGGAAAGAAGACCATGTTGTGGCATCAAAGACTGGGACATATTGGAGAAAAGGGCCTTTGAACACTACACGGTAAAGGTATGGTTGAAGGTATGTCTAATTTCACTCTAGATTTTGATTTCTGTGAACATTGCATATATGGTAAACATAACCGAGTAAGATTCCCATATAGTGCTACAAGAGAAAAGAGGATCTTAGAGTTGATACACAGTGATGTTTTTGGACCTGTTCTTGTTCCATCCCTGAGTAAATATGTGTATTATGTTTCATTCATAGATGATTTTTCAAGGAACACATGGATTTATTTTCTTAGAAAGAAATATGAGGTATTTGATAAATTTAAAGAGTTTAAGGCTCTGGTAGAAAATCAGACAGAGAATAAAATAAAGGTATCGAGAACAGATAATGGTGGAGAATTCTGCGGAAATGAATTTGAAGAATTCTGTAAGAAGTGTGGTATAGCAAGGAAAAATACTACTCCATACACTCCTCAACATAATGGAGTTGCAGAAAGGATGAATAGGACAATGATGGAAAAAGAAAGGAGCATGCTCAGCGGTGCCGAGTTAGGACAAAAATTCTGGGTAGAGGCAATGGGTACAACATGGTACCTGGTCAATCGATCACCTTCATCAACGTTGGATAATAAAACTCCACACGAGGTATGGTCTTGAAAGAAACCCTCTCTTCAACATCTTAGAGTGTTTGGTTGTGATGCTTATGTACATGTTCCAAAGGAAAATAGAAGTAAGCTGGATAAAAATGATGAAAAGTGTATCTTTATTGGTTATAAAGATGGCGTGAAAGGTTATAAGATTTGGAACCAAGAAACCAAGAAAACTATTTACAATCGAGATGTTGTTTTTAGAGAGGTAAAAGATGTGTCCAAACGAGAATTCCTACCAATGCAAGACGGAACTAAGAAAATAAAGCTTGAGTTGGATGATGAAAAATCTGATTCATCTAAAGAAGAGGAAGCAAAAGAAGAAGAAGAAGAAGAACCTCATACCCCAATATTGAGGAGATGAGTGAGAGATAGAAGGCAACCAGAAAGGTATAGTCCACTTGATTTTCATTCCAATTTTGCTTTATCTATTACTGATGATGATCCTAGAACTGTCAGGGAAGTAGTGAATTTAGAGGATAGTAATCTCTGGAAGAAGGCCATGGTTGAATAAATGGATTCCTTGGATAAGAATGAGGCATGGGATATAGTTGATTTTCCAGTTGGAAGAAATTTTGTTGGTAGAAAATGGTTGTTTAAGAAGAATTTTAATGCATAAGGTAAAGTGGATAAATACAAAGCTCGGTTAATAGAAAAAGGTTATTCCCAGGTAGAGGGAATTGACTTTGGTGAGATTTTTTCTCCTGTTTCTAAGTTAACTTCTATTAGATTTATTTTATCTATTACTACTTCTTTTGATCTTGAAGTGGAACAGATGGATGTGAAGATAACATTCCTACATGGGGATCTGGAAGAACAAATCTACATGAAGCAACCATAAGGCTTTGTAGTGAAGGGAAATAAAGCACTGGTCTGTAAGATAAAGAAGTCACTATATGGTCTGAAGAAATCACCTAGGATGTGGTACCAAAAGTTTGACACATACAACCTTGGATTGAGATTTGTAAGAAGCAGGGTTGATCACTGTGTATATTCCAAGCAGGTTGATAATCGCTTCATTTATGTAGTGTTGTATGTTGATGACATGTTGTTGGTAGGAAATAACATGGATGTTATCAAGGAGGTGAAATCGCAGCTATCCTCTAAATTTGACATGAAGGATCTCAGTACTGCTAACTTCATTATGGGAATGGAGATTAAAAGAGATTGTGCAAACATGAAACTCTGGTTGAATCAGAGAAAATATGTTGAGACAATATTGCAGAGGTTTAATATGCATGGAAGTAAACTGGTCAAGGTTCCTATCCTATAGGTGTAAAGTTATCTACAGATCAGTGTCCCAAGACACAGGAAGAAGAAGAGGACATGTCCCATGTTTTGTATGCCAGTGCCATTGGCAGTTTGATGTATGCAATGGTCTGTACTAGACCAGACATTGCACATGTAGTGGAAGTTTTGAGCAGGTATATGTCAAAACCAAGGAAGGAGCATTGGAAAACAGTAAAGAGGGTCTTCAGGTATCTTCGTGGCATTACCAGTTATGGATTGTGCTACCAGGGAAGACCATGATTGGACAAAGTGCTGGACATATATGGCTTTGTTGATGCAAATTGGGCTGGAGATCTGGATCACAGAAGATCTACAAGTGGGTATGTGTTTAACCTATTTGGAGGAGCAATTAGTTGGATGAGCAAAAGATAGGCTATAGTGGCACTCTCAACTACAGAAGCTGAATACATGGCAGCCACTCATGCAAGAAAGGAAATAGTATGGTTACAAAGATTGTGTTCAGGTATTAGGTTGGTACAACAAGCAGTGAGATTAGATTGTAACAGTTAGAGTGCAATATTCCTGGCAAAGAACCCAGCTTACCATTCGAAGACAACGCATATTGATGTACAGTATCACTTTGTGAGATACATGGTTGAGGAAAAGAAGGTGTTGCTGGAAAAGGTTGACACTTTGAAGAATGTTGCAGATTCATTGACAAAGTCTATGAGCACACAGAAAAGTTCTCCTGGTGTAGAGTAACAATGGGCATTACTGCCCTAGATTGTTGACTATATAATCCCTTGGACCCCTAGATGCAAACAAAATAACAAGTGGGAGAATGTTGGGTATGTGTTATATTCTTTGCATGTGTGTGTGTGGGTGTGTCATATATGACAACTGCGTCTGACAATCCCTCGTACTAGTGCCCTGTTTGTGCCATGTGCGCTGGGTGCTTTCCCAGGGGGGTCCCAAGGGGGGGCAAGTATGCTCCCCCCTGGTTACGCGCAGCGTTCGGCAAAGGGCGGTAGCCCGGGGCAGCGTCCCAATTTTTTTTTGGGTAGTTTTTGCTATTTTTAGCGGTTTTGTAAATTAATCTCGGATTAAGGGATTAGGGTTTTGGTATCTACGGAATACCTAAAAACATTTTATATATATTGTATGGTGAATGGTGAAATTCGATATAGTGAATATAAGAAAGGTTTTCCCAGTTGAGGGTTTCCGATATAAATCTCTGTGTACTATGTGAATGAGCTACTGATTAAATTATGTTTTGCTTAAGAATCTATATGCATTTCTTTACTTCACAAGTTTAATACTTACAGTCCCAGAATATAAGTATCAAATTTTTGATACCACATTCTTGGTGATTGTGTTAAACCATACATGGAATTTTTCATCTTGCATACCAGCTCCTTCTTTCCCTTCACAACATATCCTTCTAGTTGCTTCATATAGATTTATTCTTCGAGATCCCCATGTAGGAATGTTGTCTTCATATCCATATGTTCTACTTCAAAATCAAATTCAACATCAATAGATAACATAAATCTTATAGAGGTTAACTTAGCAACAGGAGAAAAAATCTCACCAAAATCAATTCCCTCAACCTGGGAATAACCCTTTGCTACTAATTGAGCTTTGTATTTGTCCATTTTTCCTTCTGAATTCAGCTTCCTTTTAAATACCCATTTTCTACAAATGGGCTTTCTTCCAATCGTCAACTCCACTAGATCCCAAGCCTCATTCTTATCCAAGGCTGCCATTTTTTCATCCATGGCCTTTTTCGAGAGATTTTCATCCTATGAATTCATTTCCTCCCTGACATTTCTAGGATCATCATCAATAATAGATAAAGAAAAATTTGAATGGAAATCAGATGGAGTATACCTTTCTGGTAGCCTTCTTTCTCGAGCCGATATCCTCAATACTAGAGTATGAGGATCTTCTTCTTCTTATTCCTTCTCTTCTGTAGAGTCTAATTCATCATCCTCTAAATCAAACTCTATTTTCTTTAGTTCTTACTTACTTGATAGGACTTCTTGTTTAACAACATCCTTCATTTCTCTAAATACCACATCTCGGCTATACACTACCTTCTTAGTTTCTGGGTTCAAAAGCTTATAACCTTTGAGACCATCTTTATATCCAATAAAGATACACGTTTCATCCTTCTTATCTAGGTTACTCATGTTTTCCTTTGGAACATGAACATATGCATCACAACCAAATACCTTGATATGTGTGAGAGAAGGTTCCTTACTAGTCTGTATCTCTTGTGGAGTCTTGTCATCCAACGATGATGAGGGTGATCTGTTGAATAGGTAACATGAAGTACCCACTCCCTCTGCCCAGAATTATTTCCCTAACCCGACACCACTCAGCATGCATATTTCTTTCTCCATCAGCGCCCTATTCATCCTTTCTGCAACTCCATTATGTTGAGTTGTGTAACACCCTGTTTCCCCCAGCTTGTAAATATAACTGGACTGGCCAAGAACTATGGCAAAATCATAAATATGAATATGTGATGTAAATGGACCTTGAGGAAAAGGTAAATGAATGTGAATAACATTTTGAATTTATTGCAGAATTGTTGAGAGGGGATGTGCAGAAAAGAGACCACGATGGCGGTGGAAGGCACCTGGAAAGGGGGCGTTAACTTCCACTGAGAATTAAATACTGTATTTGGACTCCACTGGCCCGGAGAACCAAAAGCGGCTCGCAGGCCCTGAAATTTAATGCCTTGCAGGCTGATAGGTTGATGTCTTAGTGAGGGATGGGGAGGTGAACCGCCTATCCATAGAGCTATCAGGCCTAATCAACGTGAGGGTAATCGTTACACACACAACCTCGCAAGAGGATAAGGCGTATGGCAGAAGCGATTGAGAAGGGAATACACGAGGGGAACTCTGGCATTTTTATGCAGAGTGAGTGATAGTAGAGAGGAAGGATTGCAACCTTCGCTCCTGGTCACTGGCAGATAAAGAGAGACGCAGTCTCACAGCATCGTGGTCTCAACTCATGGGTGGCTAGTGGTAAATCCGATGGGAGTCGCTACGCCTATGGTTGGGTGGAAACGAGCACCCCTCTCAGTAGTCGCACCCACTTCTGGTGTTATTTCTGATAAGTGTTTTACATATTGCATCTTGAAATTCATATACTGACATATATGCTTATAGAACTGTGAAATTGTGAATGATTACAGTATTAGAATGTATGTACAGAGTTTAATAAGAAATAATAGATATATGTTTATAAAAGAAAGACCACGTGTGGCTTATGTTGATAAATGAATTTAATTATGCATGAGATGAACCAAGTCAGACTTCCAGCCTGTCATTGGAAATTTGCTTCCCCTGTCTATCTCCCAAGATGCCTTGGGATAGATCTCTTCACAGAGACTTCCCCTCCTTGGAAAGGTTCATCAAGAACCTGGAAAAAGGACTTGAATCCACAAGTCTTAACAACCCTGTACAAGGAGGAATGATCCTCTTAAAATCCCGAAGTAGCAATGTAGGGATAAGTAACGAATCGACAGACGAGGTCCCGTCGGAAGACCTGTGGTCATTCACAACCATTAGATTGACGAAAGAAAGAAGGGCATTATGTGCCTTGCCCCTTATTCATCTATATTCGTGAATAGCGAGGAAATCGGGACCGTATATCCCCAAGGTCTGTGGAAGTATCTGGACCATTGGTTTTTTCACGCCTAGAGAGTAGTGTAGATGGGTAGAAGTCAAGGAATCCTTTGAGGATTCAGGAGTAGAAGCTCAGGAGGAACAACATTTTTCATACGCATGACAAAGCTCAGAGTCGAAGAACCATAAGGGAAGAGAAAGAAAGCAAAGGTTGAGGCCTTTGAGAAGTGGAATCTCTTCCAAGCACAGGAAGAAAGTTCCCAAAGCTCAAGAGAGCACAACAACTGTCAGATGTTCCAATAGATACCCGTCATCCATTTGATCAGGAGAAGGCGCGCAGAGTTTAATTTCTGGAGTAAGCACAGAAGAAGAAAGAAATCTGAACCGATAGATCTTGAACAGATACCCATGAACCGTTGGATCGGACAGAAGCTACACAAGGGTTACCATCGAGATTCCAGCCATCGACATATCAAGATCCTTGACGACAAGAAAATCGAGACACTTCAAGTCTCGAAACGCCAGGAAGATCTAGATCGTCCATTTGAGGATACACATGGTAGAGATCGAGGTTTACTATCGGGAGTCGGGATATCGACATTCCCATGGACCGGAGATCGGGGAAGTCCAAAGTGAAAACCCTGGCAAAATTTGAGTCGTCCGTTTGGGGATACAGGTGCTAGAAATCCATAGAGAGTCGGGATATTCGGCATTGGGAAATTGGAGTTCCTGAGGCCGTGAGAATTGGGACATCATAGGTCTCGAAATCCCAGAGAAACCGGGATCGTCCATCAGAGGAGGACGCGTGGCAGCAATCGACGCCGTCGGAAAGTGCCGAAAGAAAGTTGTTGATCGGCGTTTGAGTCATCGGGATATCGGGAATCCTGGTGACAATTTGTTTATGCATTTTGGAATCACGACACTCAAAACCCCGATGAGTGGGAGCCAGCTGTCAGTATATTAGAGAAGTAGGAAGCGCCATTGTGGGGGCTAGCTGTCAGCATAGCGGGAAGATGGGAATCGAAGGATTGGGAATACCGTGAGCCAATGCATTTTGGCATTGAAAACCCCGTAGCCTCGATGAGGGATAAGACTATGGTCACGGGGATCGTAGTCATGTGAGCTAGGGGCCTATCCAGGAGAGCTAGCGCGTAAAGGGTGCGTCGGGATTCGAGGAATCACGAGTCCTGGGGACATTTGCATTTCGACATTGGAAAGTCCGAGACCCCGATGGGGGACAAGGTTGCGGTCTTGTGAGATAGAGGTCACGTGGACCAAGAGTTTAGCCTGGAGGGCTAGCGGGAATTGGAGCGCGTCGGGAATTTGGAATCCAAATCTCGAAAGAAGGATAAGGCTGTGGTCTCATGAGAGCGGTCATGTGGACCAGAGGGCATAGCCCGGAGGCCATAGCCCAGAAGGGTTAAGGCCGGAAGAGAGCTCATCAGGAATCGGAGAATCGAGGGCATAGGAACCCTCGACATTAGAAAGAAAAAAACCCCGAAAACCTGAAGTTGTCATCAGGGAAAGATCATGGTTGGGATTAGAGAGCTGTATAGGAGAATGAAAGACCCGTTGCTCAGGGTTGGCATTTCACTGATGCAAGCTTCGGGGATTCTCATTGTTGAGAAATAAACGAAAAAAAATTTATTTAGGTAGTGGGTATGTTACAAAGTGGTATCAGAGCATGGTTACAACACTCGGCCTGATTGGGGCTCATGTACGAGTCGCGCATAAACTCTGTTCGAAGCACTCCTATGAGGAGTAACCCCCTGACTTAACTCTCTTGTCCAGGATTAAAAACTTGGAAAAAGAGAACCCGACTGTGTATGCATGTGAAAGAGTTATGAATTTATACGCAAATTATAAAAATGTATTTAACTCTTGATTAATAACCGACGTTTGTCCTTTCACTCAAGCGGACGATCAACCGCGGGAATCTACAGACGCAGAGTATGGTGACTCACCAAGAGGTGGGAGAAGGTTCCCACAACAGAGATGAAAATTCTGATGAAAGAAGAGCAATAGGAACCCCTCCAGACCTAGCTGAGACTGTGAGGAGTCTCGTGGTCGAATTGCAAAGCTGCAAGGCCGATAATGAAAGGATGATGAAGGAATAAGAAAAGCAAATCGAATTTTATGCAGTTCTACTGCAGAGCTTATCAGACCTACAACGACAAATGCAGCATGAACCTGAGATGCAGAGTCATGGTCGTGTCAGTGGTCATACTGAGAGAAGCACCTCCAGAAAGGTCCACCCCAGAGGTAAAGGACCAGTGTCAGATGATTCCACTGAGAAGGAATCTAGTGATACAGAAGGCTCTTCCCACAGCAGGACTAGTTCCTATTCTCACAGAAAATAGAAGAAGCAAAAGACTTCCAAGAGTCATAAATTTGAAGAATTCAGGAAGGCCAAACCTCCCTCCTTCGACAATGAGATAAATAAGGGAGAGGAAGCCGAGGCCTGGATACTTGGACTGAAGAAATATTTTAGAGTCCATGATTTTTCAAATAACTTGAAGGCCCGAGTGGCCACTTTCAATCTGAATGGAAAGGCTTCCATCTGGTGGGAAGACCTTAAGAATATGAAAGGGATATGCAAGGAGGACCTGTCCTGGAAATGGTTGAGAAGTACTTCCGGAAGAAGTATTTGTCGGAAAGGTATTTCGACGAGAAGGCTAAAGAGTTCTATGAACTTAAACTGGGACAAATTACTATGGAGGAATATGTCAACAAATTCCTCGACTTATTGAGATATGTACCCTACATCAAAGCAGAGAAGGCGAAGGCACAATGCTTCATCAGTGGGCTACCCAAAGAATATCGGAACCAAATCAAATTCGACGAGCCAAAGACCTTAGAAGACACTATACGAAAGGCAACATATTGTCATGAACAATATGGACATCGGGCAGAGTCTCGTGGATACTGGAAATAGAAGAATGGTTCAAGATTTCAGAAAAAGGGGAGCAAATCCTCAAGATTTAAAAACTACAAGAAGAACCACAGAATGAACTTTCCAACCCGGAGTGTACTCTAGCAAAAATTTCCCTCGGTGGACAGAAATAAAACTTCTGGACCTATACCAATAAACACTGATAACCCAAAGAGGAAACCTTTGGAATGTTGGGATTGCAGAGGAGAGCATCTTCGGAGAGACTATCCACACCGACAACAGAATAGTCAGAAAGTTTATAACCTTCAGGAAGCGACCACAGTCAATGATGTGGCAAGGAGTGTGCCATAGATTTATGCAGCCTTGGATAATAACCAAGCTGACCACCAAGCTTCAGTGGTGGAAATAGAAGGTATGATTTTCAACCACCTAGTGTCTATTTTGATTGACCCTGGTTCAAATTTGAGTTATATAGCCCCTAGAGCTGTTGATAAGTGTAAACTACAGTCACAGAAGCAAACTAAACCATGGTTGGTACAGTTAGCCACTGGCACTAAAAGAAAGGTGGTAGAGGCCATACCAGCCTACCAATTAATGTTGGGTGAATTCCCCACCCAAGCAACCCTTAATGTATTACCCCTAGGATCATACGATCTATTGATTGGCATGGACTGGCTGGCCTCCCATAAAGCCAAACTAGACTGTTACTATAAAACCTTAGAATGTGTGAGCGAAGAAGGAAAAAGGATAAGCCTTTAAGGGATCCAAAAACCGGTCTCGGTGAGACAAATATCAGCCCTACAAATGAGGAAGTATTGCCGAAAGGGATGTCCCCTATATGCAATACAGGTGTTGAAAACAACCGAAGGTGCAAAACCAAGCCCTGATGATCACCCTATCCTGAGAGAATACCGAGATGTGTTTCCAGAGGAGATATCGGGTCTACCTCCGATAAGAGACATTGACTTCTCGATAGAACTCACACTAGGAGCGGTGCCGGTGTCTAGGACACCCTACCGGATGAGCACACCTGAATTAGTTGAACTCAAATTTCAATTGAAGAAATGATGGATAAGGGTTATATTCGACCCAACGTGTCCCCATGGGGAGCACCAGTCCTGTTTGTGAAAAATAAGGATGGCACCCTTAGACTGTGCATAGATTACCGACAACTTAATAAAGTAACCATAAAGAACAAATACCCCTTGCCCAGGATCGATGATCTATTCGATCAGTTAGGGGGTGCATCTATTTTCTCAAAGATTGACTTGAGGTTGGGATACCATCAAGTCCGAATTAAGGGTGAAGACATCCATAAAACCACTTTTCGGACACGGTATGGTCACTATGAGTTTGTGGTAGTACCATTCGGGTTAACCAATGCCCCTGCCACTTTCATGTGCTTAATGAACAATGTACTCAGTAAATTTCTAGATAAATTTGTACTAGTTTTTATTGATGACATTTTAAT
>ML791243.1:39865-56275 GCA_009831015.1 Picea engelmannii
CATATAATTGACTGGTCTGTGATCCAGGTGGAACTGGAGGGAGAATTTCTACCAGAACCCCAATGCATATTGGATAGAAAGGAAACCCCGCTCCGGAACAGAACCATTGCACAGGTCAAGGTGCAGTGGAAACATTTTGGCCCCGATGAGGCTACCTGGGAAATGGAGGATGCCATGAGACAGGCATATCCGATTTTATTTACTTCTATACATGCAATACATGTTAGTAGATAAAAACATCGAGGACGATGTTCCTTTTTAAGGGGGAGGGAATTGTAACACCCTGTTTCCCCCAGCCTGTAAATATAACTGGACTGGCCAAGAACTATGGAAAACTCATAAATATGAATATGTGATGTAAATGGACCTTGAGGAAGAGGTCAATGAATGTGAATAACATTTTGAATTTCTTGCAGAACTGCTGAGAGGGGATCTGCAGAAAAGAGACCACGATGGCGGTGGAAGGCACCTGGAAAAGGGACGTTAACTTCCACCTAGAATTAAATACCGTATTTGGACTCCACTAGCCCGGAGAACCAAAAGCGACTCGCTGGCCCTGAAATTTAATGCCTTGCAGGTTGACAGGTTGATGGCTTAATGAGTGATGGGGAGGTGAACCGCCTATCCGTAGAGTTGTCAGGCCTGATCGGTGTGAGGGTAATCATGCCACACGCAACCTCACGAGAGGATAAGTCGTATGCCAGAAGTGATTGAGAAGGGCAGACACGAGGGGAACTCTGGCATTTTTACGCAGAGTGAGTGATAGCAGAGAGGAAGGATTGCAACTGGCAGATAGAGAGAGACATAGTCTCATAGCATCATGGTCTCAGCTCAAGGGTGGCTAGGGGTAAATCCGCTGGGAGTCGCTACGCCTACGGTTGGGTGGAAACAAGCACCCCTCTCAGTAGTCGCACCCACTTCTGGTGTTATTTCTGATAAGTGTTTTACATATTGCATCTTGAAATTCATATATTGACATATATGCTTATAGAACTGTGAAATTGTGAATGATTATAGTATTAGAATGTATCTGCAGAGTTTAATAAGAAATAATAGATATATGTTTATAACAAAAAGACCACGTGTGGCTTATGTTGATAAATGAATTTAATTATGCATGAGATGAACCAAGTCAGACTTCCAGCCTGTCATTAGGAATTTGCTTCCCCTGTTTATCTCCCGGGATGCCCTGGGATAGATATCTTCATAGAGACTTCCCCTCCTTGGAAAGGTTCATCAAGAACCCGGAAAAAGGACTTGAATGCGCAAGTTTTAACAACCCTGTACAAGGAGGAATTCACCTCTTAAAATCTCGAAGTGGTAGTGTAGGGATAAGTAACGAATCGATGGATGAGGTCCCGTCGGAAGACCTGTGGTCATTCACGATCGTTAGATTGATGAAAGAAAGAAGGGTGTTACGTGCCTTGCCGCCTCTTCCTCTATCTTCGTGAATAGCGAGGAAATCGGGACCGTAGATTCCCAAGGTCTGTGGAAGTATCTGGATCGTTGGTTTTTCCACGCCCAGAGAGTAGTGTAGATGGGTAGAAGTCAAGGAATCCTTTGAGGATTCGGGAGTAAAAGCTCAGGAGGAACAACATTTTTCATACACACGACAAAGCTCAGAGTCGGAGAACCACAAGGGAAGAGAAAGAAAGCAAAGGTTGAGGCCTTTGAGAAGTGGAATTTCTTTCAAGCACAGGAAGAAAGTTCCCAAAGCTCAGGAGAGCACAATAGCTGTCGGATGTTCCAATAGATACCCGTCATCCGTTGGATTGGGAGAAGGCGTGCAAAGTTTAACCTCTGGAGTAAGCGTAGAAGAAGAAATAAATCTGAACCGACAGATCTTGAACAGATACCCGTGAACCGTCGGATCGGACAAGAGCTGCACAAGGGTTACCATCAAGATTCCAGCCATCGACTTATCGGGATCCTTGAGGACAAGAAAATCAAGACACTTCAAGTCTCAAAACGCCGGGAAGATCTGGATCGTCCATTTGAGGATACACGTGGCAGAGATCGAGGTTTACTATCGGGAGTCGGGATATCGATATTCCCGTGGACCGGAGATCGGGGAAGTCCGAAGTGAAAACCCTGGCAAAATCTGAGCCATCCGTTTGGGGAGACAGGTGTCAGAAATCCATAGAGAGTCGGGATATTCGACATCGAGAAATCGAAGTTCCTGAGGCCATGAGAATTGAGACATCACAGGTCTCGAAATCCCAGAGAAATCGGGACCGTCCATCAGAGGAGGACATGTGGCAGCAATCGACACTGTCAGAAAGTGCCAACAAAAAGTTGTTGATCGGCGTTTGAGTCATCAGGATATCAGGAATCCTGGTGACAATTTGTTTATGCATTTTGGAATTGCGACGCTCAAAACCCCTATGAGTGGGAGCCAGCTGTCAGTATATTAGAGAAGTAGGAAGCGCCATTGTGGGGGCCAGCTGTCAGCATAGCGGGAAGACAGGAATCGAAGGATCGGGAATCCCGTGAGCCAATGCATTTTGGTATTGAAAACCCTGTAGCCTCGATGAGGGATAAGATTGTGGTCACGGGGATCATGTTCATGTGAGCTAGGGGCTTAGCCAGGAGAGCTAGCGCGTAAAGGGAGCGTCGGGATTCGAGGAATCACGAGTCCTGGGGACGTTTTCATTTTGACATTGGAAAGTCCGAGACCCCGATGGGGGACAAGACTGCGGTCTTGTGAGATAGAGGTCACGTGGACCAAGAGTTTATTCTGGAGGGCTAGCGGGAATTGGAGCATGTCGGGAATTTGGAATCCAAACCCTGAAAGAAGGATAAGGCTGCGGTCTCATGAGAGCGGTCATGCGGACCAGAGGGCATAGCCTGGAGGCCATAGCCCAGAAGGGTTAAGGCCGGAAGAGGGCTCATCAAGAATTGGAGAATCAAGGGCATAGGAACCCTCGACATTAGAAAGAACAAAACCTCAAAAACCTGAAGTTTTCATCAGGGAAAGATCATGGTTGGGATTAGAGAGCCGTATAGGAGAATGAAAGACCCGTTGCTCAGGGTTGGAATTTCAATGATGCAATTTTCATGGATTCTCATTGTTGAGAACTAAATGAAAAAAAATTGATTTAGGTAGTGGGTATGTTACAAGGTGTATATGGAGTAGTCATCTTCCTTGATATACCGCACTTCTTACAAAATTCTTCAAATTCATTTTCGCAAAACTCTTCGCCATTATCTGTTCTCAACACCTTAATTATTTTCTCCGTTTGATTCTCCACAAGAGACTTAAACTCTTTAAACTTGTCAAAGACATCAGATTTCTTCCTGAGGAAATGTATCCAAATATTTCTTGAGAAGTCATCTATAGATGAGACATAGTACACAGATTTTACCAATGATGGGACTGACACAGCTCCAAAAACTTCACTGTGAACTGCTGTAAAATTCCTTCTTCCCTCGTTTCACCAGAGGGGAATATTACTTGATTCTGCTTCCCATATAGAAAATGTTCACATAAATGAAAATACAAAGAGAAGTTAGACATACCTTCAACCATACCTTTACCGTATAGTAGTGGAAGACCCTTCTCTCCGATATGACCCAGTCTTTGATGCCACAACATAAAATTTTCTCCAGAGACTGTAGGATTTATTTCTTTTTCAACTCTAATATCAAGAAAAAAGGAACTATTACACCCATCACTAATAGTTCTTCCTTGGAGCTTATACAAAGTTCCAGACCAAACTCCCTTCAACAACATCATTGCTCCTTGAACCATCCTGCAGGTTTCCTTTTCAAATATTGTTTTTACCCCTGCATCGTCCACTTTGCTTACATAAATCAAATTTATGGCCAAACCTGGGATGTGAAGAACACCAAGAAGTGTATTAATTCTTCCATCTATGAGCGTCAACTTGACTTTTCCTCGTCCTATGATTCTGGTTGTTGAATCATCACTTAAGAAAACATTACCTCCATCATACCTTTCATATTTGCATAACCACTCCCTGTGGGAAGTCATATGAAAGGATGCACCAGAGTCAACCAACCATACATCATGATATGCATGTGTTTGAAGAAGCCAAGTACACATCCCCTCCTTCTTCCTTGGAGGTATTTTCTTCTCTATAAGGAGATTCTTTAGATCCCTTATTTTTCTCAACTTTGTATCTACATTGTTTCTTGTAGTGCCCTTCTTTTCCACATCTCCAACATACCTTTGCAAAATTTCCAGGATATTTAGATATAACCTTAGACTTAGATCTCCCACTTGAAAACTTAGATCTATTTCTTTCTTGGGAACGTCCTCTTGCAAATAATTCATATGTGCTATGTCCTTCCATATTCTTCCATCTCATCTCCTCCGACAATAAGGATGTGACCACTTGATCAAACTTCAAGGTAGTTGTTTTAATACCTATGGCCACAATCAGACTAACCCATGAGTCTGGTAAAGAACATAGTAAACTGATACATTTATCTTCGTTTGGAATTTTAATCTCAAGAGATACTAACTGACTTACCACAGTATTGAAGGTGTTCAAATAGTCTTCCACCAAGTCTCCATCTCTCATCCTTAGGTTATAGAACTTCTTTATCAGGAACAGTTTATTTACTAGGGACTTAGACTGATACAAATTCCCCAACTTATCCCATAAAGTTTTGGTTGTAGCTTCCTCTGACACATTCAGTAATAATAAATCTTAGAGACACAATAAAATTGTGGTCTTTGCCTTCTGATCCATTTTTTTCCAGTCATCTTTTGAAGTTCCTATAGGTGTAGTACCTGGATCTATTGTGATCCATTGATATCTGTCCACCAACATATCTTCCATCTTGAGCTTCCATGAATCAAATATTTTCCCATTAAACTTCTCGATCCGCATCTTCGGATTTCTTTCCATTTATTTTCATCTAAAAAATCAATACCACAAATCTCCCACTGTAACAAGGCTTGTCACAGTCCTGAGCCAAACCCTTGACCACAAAGGCATCCCCACAAAGCCAACAAAGCTTTGATACCAAATGTATATTTTAACCTTGTAGAATATTTACTACAAACATATTTTTAGTAAAAGAGAAGAAAACATACAATGGAAAATACAAACATTACACAAATATTTTTCTCCTGGAAACCGAAACCAAGAAAACCAACATATTCTATATTCATTCATGGTGATACATTGTTTACAATACAATATACATATAGGAGCCATCGGCATCCAAAAACCTAACTCAATGACATGGATTAGTCAACAACCCTAATTCCTTAACCGGAAATAGAAAACCATCAGAAAAAACCATGAGCCGAAAAACCGCCCAACAATGGACACAAAAATCAAGGCAACACAAAAAACAAGCAAAAATAAGACACGTTTCCCGAGGTAAAAAAATTCTCGGGGTCACTGCCCCCCGAACCCCCGCACGAGGGCCCTAGTGTAAAAGAATATATCACATACCCAACATTATACCACTTTTTATTTTCTTTGCATATAGGGGGTTACAGGGTTACATAGTCAACAATTCAAAGAAGAAATGTCCATGGATCCTCTACACCAAGAGAACTTCTCAGTGCTCATAGATTTTGTTAATGAATGTACAACATTCTTCACAGTGTCCACCTTCATCAACAATACTTTATTTTCTTCGACCATGTCTCTCACAAACTGATATTGAATATCAATATGCTTTGTCTTTCAATGATAAGCTAGGTTCTTCACTAGAAAAATTGCACTCTGACTATCACAATCTATCCTTACATCTTGTTGTACCAACCCAATTCCTTAACACAATATTTGTAACCATACTACTTCCTTACTTGCATGAGTGGCTGCCATGTATTCAACTTTTGTAGTTGAAAGTGGCACTACAGATTGTCTTTTGCTCATCCAACTTATCGCTCCTCCAAACAGGTTAAACACATATGCACTTGTAGATCTCCTACGATAGAGATCTCTAGCCCATTCTGCATCCACAAATCCATGTATATCCACCACTCTGTCAATCCGGGTCTTCCTTGGTAGCAGAATCCATAGCTAGCAGTGCCACACAAATACACGAAAACCCTTTTTACTATTATCCAATGCTCCTTCCCTGGTTTTGACATATACCTGCTCAAAAATTTCACTGCATGTGCAATGTTCGGTCTAGTATAGACCATTGCATACATCAAACTACCAACTGCACTCGCATATGGAACATGAGACATGCCCTCCTCCTCTTCACGTGTCTTGCGAAACTAATCCACATATAACTTTACACCAACATGAATAGGTACCTTGATCGGTTTACATTGATGCATATTAAACCTATGCAATATTGTCTCGACATATTTTCTCTTCTTTAACTAGATTTTACTCTTTTTCCTATCTCTTTTAATTTCCATGCCCAAAATGAAATTTTAAGCATCGAGATCCTTCATGTAAAATTTAGAGGACAACCGAGTTTTCAAATCCTGGATAATCTCCTTGTTGTTTCCTATTAGCAACATGTCATTTACATACAAGACCAAATAAATCAAATGATTACCAATTAATTTAAAATACACACAATGATCCTTTTTGCTTCTTGTGAAGCCAAGTCCCAGCATATAAGTTTCAAATTTTTTATACCACATCCTTGGTGATTGTTTTAAACAATACAGAGACTTTTTCATCTTTCATACCAGCTCCTTCTTTCCCTTCACAACATAACCTTCTGTTTTCTTCATATAGATTTATTCTTCCAGATCCCCATGTAGGACTGTTGTCTTCACATCCATCTATTCTAATTCAAAATCAAATGCAACAACAACATATAACATAAATCTTATAGAGATTAAATTGGAAACAGGAGAAAAAATCTCACCAAAATCAATTCCCTCCACCCGAGAATAACCTTTTGCTACTAACTGAGCTTTGTATTTCTCCACTTTTCCTTCTAAATTCAGTTTCCTTTTAAATACCCATTTTCTACGAATGGGGTTTCTTCCAGTTGTCAACTCCACTAGATATCAAGCCTCATTTTTATCTAAGGCTAGCATTTCTTCATCCATTGCCTTTTTCTAGAGATTTCCATCCTCTTCATCCACTTCTTCCCAGACAGTTCTAGGATCATCATCAGTAATAGACAAAGAAAAATTTGAATGAAAATCAGATGGAGTATACCTTTTTGGTAGCCTTCTTTCTCGAACTTATCTCCTCAATACTAGAGTATGAGGATCTTCTTCTTCTGATTCCTGTTCTTCTGTAGAGTCTAATTCATCATCCTTTAAATAAAAATCTATTTTCTCTGGTTCTTCCTTACTTGATAGGACTTCCTCTTTAACAACATCCTTCATTTCTCTAAATACCACATCTCATCTATACACTACCTTCTTATTTTTTGGGTTCCAAAGCTTATAACCTTTGAGAGCATATTTATATCCAATAAATATACACTTTTCAACCTTCTAATCTAGCTTACTCCCGTTTTCCTTTGGAACATGAACATGTGCATCATAGCCAAATACCTTGAGATGTGTGAGAAAAGGCTCCTTACCAGTCCATAACTCTTGTGGAGTCTTGTCATCCAATGATGATGAGGGTGATCTATTGACCAGGTAACATGCAGTACCCACTGCCTCTTCCCAAAATTCTCTCCCTAACCTGACACCACTGAGCATGCATCTTTCTTTCTCCATCAACATCACGTTCATCCTTTCTGAAACTCCATTTTGTTGAGGTGTATATGGAGTAGTATTCTACCTTTCTATACCACACTTCTTATAGAATTATTCAAATTCATTCCCGCAAAACTCTCCGCCATTATCTGTCCTCAACACCTTAATTGTTTTCTCGGTTTGATTCTCAACAAGAGCCTTAAACTCTTTAAACCTGTCAAAGACTTCATATTTATTCCTGATGAAATATATCTAAGTATTCCTCGAGAAGTCATCTATAAATGAGACAGTACACAAATTTTCCCAATGCTAGGATCGACACAGGTCCAAAAACATCACTATGAACTAGCTAAAAATTCCTTCTGCCCTCGTTGCACCAGAGGGGAATCTTACTCGATTCTTCTTCCCATATAAAAAATGTTCACAAAAATCAAAATCCAGAGATAATTTAGACATACTTTCAACCATACCTTTACCATGTAGTAGTCGAAGACCCTTCTCTTCGATATGCCCCAGTCTTTGATGCCATAAAATAACCTTTTCTCCAGAGACTGTAGGAGTTATTTCTTCTTCAACTTCCATGTCAGGAACAATGGAACTATTACACCCATCACTAATAGAGATTCCTTACAGATTATACAGAGTTCCAAACTGAAATCCCTTCAGTAACACCATTGCTCCTCGAACCATCCTGCAGGTTTCCTTTTCAAATATTGTTTTTACCCCTCGTCCATTTTGCTTACAAAAATCAAATTTCTGGCCAAACCTGGGGTATACAAAACACCAGGAAGTGTTCTAATCCTTCCATCTATGAGACTCAACTTGATGTTTCCTCGTCCTATGATTCTGGATGTCGAATCATCACCTAAGAAAACATTACCTTCGTCATACCTTTCATATTCGCAGAACCACTCCCCGTGGGGAGTCATGTGAAAGGATGCACCAAATTCAACCAACCGTGACTCATGATCTGCATGTGTGCTTGAATAATCCAAGTACGCATCCCCTCCTTCTTCCTTGGAGGTATTTTCTTCTGTAGAAGGAGATTCTTTATATCCCTTCTTTTTCTCAACTTTGGATCTACACTACTTCTTGTAGTCTCCTTCTTTTCCACATCTCCAACATACCTTTACAAACTTTCCAAGAGATTTAGATCTACCCTTAGACTTAGATCTCCCACTTGAGAACTTAGATCAATTTATTTCCTGGGAATGTCCTCTTGCAAATAATCTGTCTATGTTATGTCCTTCCATATTCTTTCGAATCATCTCCTCCGACAACAAGGATGATACCACTTCATCAAACTTCAATGAAGTTGTATTACTACCTATGGCCACAACCCGACTTTCCCACGAGTCTGGTAAAGAACATAGTAAACTGATACATTTATCTTCATCTTAAATTTTAATCTGAACATATACTAACTGACTTACCATAGTATTGAAGGCGTTCAAATGTTCTGCCACCAAGTCTCCATTTCTCATCCTTAGGTTCTACAACTTCTTTCTCAGAAATAGTTTATTTACTAAGGACTTAGACTGATACAAATTCCCCAACTTATCCCATAAATTTTTTGTTGTAGTTCCTCTGACACATTTAGTAATACTAAATTTGAGAGACACAGTTAGATTGTGCTCTTTGCCTTCCGATCCAAATTTTTCTAGTCAGTTGCTAAAGTTCTTGTAGGTGCAATACCTGGATCTACTGTGATCCACTGATCTCTGTCCACCAACATATCTTCCATCTTGAGCTTCCACAGCTAAAAAAATTTCCCATTAAACTTCTCGATCTCTATCTTCAAATTGCTTGCCATTTCTTTTCACCTAAAAAATCAATACCATAGATCTCCCACTATAACAAGGATTATCACAGTCACGAGCCAAACCCTTAACCACAAAGGCATCCCCCTGAAGCCAACAAAGCTATGATACCAAATGTAGATTTTGACCTTGTACAATATTTATTGCAAACATATTTTCAGTAAAAGAACAAAAAACATACAATGGAAAATAAAAACATTACACAGAGATTTTTTCCTTGGAAACCCAAACCGGGAAAACCATCATATTCTATTTCATTCATGGTGATACATTGTTTACAATACAATATACATATAGGAGCCATCGGCATCCAAAACCCTAAACCAATTACTTGGATTAGTCAACAACCTTAATTCCTTAACCAGAAATAGAAAACCATCGGCAAAAACCATGTGCCGAAAAACTTCCCAACAATGGACATAAAAATCGAGGCAACATGAAAAACGAGGCAAAAATTCAATGCGTTTCCCGAGTCAAAAAAATTTCTCTAGGGCACTGCCCCCCAACCCCCGCTCGGGGGGCTTTCGTCCCCCGACGCAACACAATCTCTACTACTTGTGAAAATAATATAACACATACCCAACAGTCTCACCTTGACTATGACTATGGTTGATCGTTACCTTAACTATGGTTGGCTATGTTTTTCCATGGTTCACTATGGTTAAACATGGTTGATCTTGACATGGACAAAAGCTGAGTATGGTTGATCATGGTTGACCTTCACCATGGTTCACTATGGTTGACCATGCCCATGATAGACTATGGTTGATCGGGGTCAACTTTGGTTAACCATGCCCATAGTTAACCTGTGTAGACTGTTTGGAGCTAATTATGTTGGGAAATGGTGACTAGGCTTAACAATGGTTGACTATGGAACTACCACATTGCAATTTCGAATAGGTTTTCTTTTTCACATTACAACATCGGGTTTTTCTAGGCACATGACATAATAAGGATATGGTCATCACATTGCGACATAAGGTTTTTTGTTTGTCACATAATGGTGTTGGTATAGGTTTGTCACATTCTGACAGTGGGATATGTTCATCAGATTGTGATACCTGGAAATGTTCATTTCATTGCATTATTTTGTTATGTTTGTCAGATTACGACATTGGGTTGTGTACATCACATGGCAATAATGGATTATGTTTGTCGCATTGTGAAGTTTGAAAATATTTGTCACATTGTGACGTCAGGATATGTGCATCACATTACAACGTGACGATATGTTTGTCACTTTGCAACAACAAGCCTATGTTCATCACATTGTGGCATCTATTTATGATCATTATATTGCGATGTTAGTATGTTTGTTATATTGCAACATTACTATGTTCGTCACATTGTAACGTTATTATATTCGTCACATTACAACATTACTATAATCATCATGTTGAAACATCCAATTTTTTTCTTCAGATTGCAATGTTGTGTTATTTCGTCTCATGACAAGGTTGTTTTGTGTTAGACACATTACGGAAAGGAATTTTTGGCCATGTTTTTTATAAAGAAACTCTAATGAAGTGTTTCCTATGTTACAAAGATAGGAACTTTTAACTCATGTGATGTATTACATAGAAGGAAACTTAGAATAATACTTGTTGTAAGGAGATTGATAGAAAATCATATTGAACTTTACACATGATGATTTTTATTTGTTGTAAAGTCATTGATAGAAACTGATCTTCAACTTTGTACATGATGAATTATACTTGTTCCAAGGACATTGATAATAAATATGATTGATTTATACTTGTTCTAAGGACATTGATCGAAAATCACTTAATAATTTATACTTGTTATAAGAATATTGATAGCAAATCTTCTTGAACTTTGCAAATTATGACTTGTTCTAAGGACATTGATAACAAATTTACTGGATTTATATGTTACAAATGACAATTTATGTTTGTTCTAAGAACATTTATAGTAAATCAACTTGTTTTATACTTTGCAGATGACGATTTATCCTCATTCTAAGGACATTGATAGGAAATCAACTTGAAATTTGCAGATAATGATTTATTATTGTTGTAAGCACATTTAAGTACAACGCACAAGAAATGATTTTTCCAGGCGGCGAGGGCAACTAACAACGAGAGGAGTTCGTATTGGAAGATCCCTAGTTTGAAGATCACTCAGCGAGCGGCCTAGGGCTCTGCGGCTAGGTTTTACTAGCCGCATGCCTGTTTTCCCTTGGAGATGGATGAGCGCAGTTGCGGGCGAGGGTGCGTGGTTGGGCAAACGAGGGTGAGGGAGAATGCTTCCAGGGCAAGAAGGCATGCAAAGCAGCACGACGGATGTAGGGCGAAAGTGGGTCTGGCATTGATGGCAGAGGGGCGCTTCCTTGAGGGCCGACGGTGTGGAGGTGCTTTGCGGAAGGTGGAGTTTCAGAATCTACGGCCTGTTTCGGGGCCAACTTCTCTATGCTTTTGCCATATGCTGTGTCGACCTTTGCCATTACTCTTGCTGCGCGACGGTATTCTCTGGAGCGTTTTGTTGGAGGTTATTCGAGGTTTGTTGCAATGGGGTTGTGTGCTCTCTTTGGTTTTTCTGGTCTCTCTTGACCTCTTTTGCCTTTGGCTAGAAGAGGTTTTGGACCAGATCTTTGAGGTCCACCAGGGGTGTGCGGTTTAATGTTTAACACTTTGAGGTCCTTTGGAGCCGTGCGGTGTTGGATATTCACTTAGAGGTCCTTTGGGGGCGTGCGACATCTGGTTCAATTTCTTTTCTGCGTTTTTGTTTGGGGTTGTTACCCTTGTTTTGTTTTTCATTTTACCGCATGAGTGCTGGTAATGGTGACTTTCTAGTTTCCTTTGGGGATGTAGTTGTTTTATGAGCATGATCTATGGACTAGTTTCTATAATGATCATCAGTGATGGTCTTGAAGATGTAAAAAAATTATTATTTCAGTAATATAATTTGAGCAAATTTTCTATTGGAAAAAAAATACAATGCACATGGATCATAGAATGTATACAATGCACCACAATACAAAGTATGACCATTATACATCTAAATACAATTTTTATATAATTTTCATTAATTTATTACGCCAAAAGGCGTATACCTATTGACAATGGGCAGAATTAATCACCTTTTAATCATAAATTTCAATCTTACGATTCACAATTGAAGATGCTGGCATATTCTTCGTCGTCCTCTCTAATCAATGGATGAGATTTTAATAAATTAACTTTCGCTCATTTATAAAGACGTCCGTTTATGTGATTACTTTTTCACATTTACTAAATCAAATTAAAAAATTACTTGCTCATCACCAGATTGCCACGTTCAATGATTAACAAATAACAATAGCTATTAAGAAACTGGACAGATGCGTATCCGCGCGTGGATGTAAATTGCTGCCGTTTCATTTCTGTTGAATTGAATGCGAATTCAACGATGGGTCACGATGCGCGTAGATCAAGTGTCTCTTCGTAGCTCAACGACGGCTCACGATGTCAAGTGTCTCTGCGTAGTAATATATGATGCCCGTTTCATTTTCTTCACGATGGGTCGAGGACGACTCAACTACGTTCTTCACGACGGCTCAAGAAACTGCGAGTGGACACGTATGTATAAAGTAAAGTAAATATGCCTTTCGGCGTTAATCAGTCACATAATTGTGACTGTGCTAGTTAAATATGGATGATAAAATTAAAAAAAATTCTCTCATCCATAAATAACTTTCATTAAAATCCGTATATATATATATATATATATATAATTATTTTGTTCGATTGTTCCTTTTGTCGTATAGTAAGGCACAATAACATGCTTATATATATATATATATATATATAAACCACATTCTCAAAACATGAAAATAAACTAAATTCTTATGCTCATTTATAGCCATATGGTAAAAACATGTTATTGTGCCTTACTATACGACAAAAGGAACAATCGAACAGAATAATCAAGTTTTTGGAACAAACATGTTAATTTATTTCCCAAAGCAGAAAAAGCGAATTGACACGTGGGTTTGGGATTTCGAGGGGAATAATTTTTGTACGAATTATTAAATGTTAAAAAGAGATGTGCTCGCACAAATATATCTTATATACATTGTACTAAAAATTGGTGTGAATATCATTTCGACCCACCGAATATATATAGTTAATGCATATTATCAAAAGAAATTTGTTCACACGGATATATATTATATACATTGTATATAAAAGTTAGCTCAAATATAATTTTAACTGAATACATATAGATCGTATAAACCATAAAAAAAAGTTTGTACGATTATAATTTTGCTTGAATTACATTACTTTTTGGACCAAATAATATAATATGAACTCGATCATATACATCATAATAAAAGTTTGCCAAATATCAATTACATTGATTCATAAAAATAAAGAACTCAAATTTTCATATTGTATTAAATATAATTTTTAAAATTTAAATAATTTAAAATTTTAAATAAACTTATATTTAGGATAATTATGTAAATACACCATTAAAAAATATTTAAATTCATGATTCATATTACTTATCATTAAAAATTTAAATTTAATTTTAAAGCATTGGTACCAGTATATGCATCGGTTTTATATGAAAGGGGTGGGGGCTAAGACATAATCATTTGACTCTGTTTACCTGATTATAGAAGTTGACTCAGTTCCATACTTTCCAGACAGAAGTCGTTGCTGAGCCATATTACTTATCATTGGTTTCATAAAGTTCGTACTTGGAAAATTATTCATGGAAATTTGTATCTCTCCATTCAAATGGTCGCTCCCTCGGAAATTATGGTCAATACTTTAAATCCATGTTAAAAGTTACATTGAGCTTGTATCATACTCATTAAGTATGGTAAAAGATATAACCTCAAATGTTGAAGTACGGTAAAATATTGTAAGCACTGCATTGAACCCTTATTACAGGTGAGGAGAGTTTTGAAGAATTTTCCCAAATATGCATGTTGATTGTAGATATAGTATGGTTACTATTTTTTTTTAAATATTTATTTAAAAATAAATATAAAATATTGATGTTTTGAATTCAATAAGGAAACCCCCCGATGGGGTGCTATGTAGCCAACATGCAAACCCTTGACTTTACTGCGTCTTCTGTTGCCCTTACATCCATTTCTCGTAGGGAGGGCAACATTCAAAGGTCATTAGAGCAAGCACAACAACTTTCTCGCACATGCTTAATGGCTCCTTCAGTGCACGCAGATGGCGATGGTATAGGAGGCATGCGCAAGGTCATTTTAGCTCCTTTGGTGCCCCTCCGCTTTTTCCAGGTATGCTATGGCTCTTTCCATTCGGTCCAGATCTTGTGTTTTGGCTTTTGTCCTATCATTCTCCCTACTCTGCGAATTCTTAGGCCTCTTAGAGTTTGGTTCATCTCCACCACCATGCCACAAGAGCGTGGTAAGCCCAAGAGAGGGCCCTCTTGGTACAACTATGCTACTAGGAAGCAAAGAATTTGTAGACTTTCCCAGGCATGTTCGACCTCTCTGATCTGCTAGGATAGGGGGCATGACGAGCCTCCAATGACCATTGTAGAAGAAGAGATTCCAGCAGATCCAATTATCGTGTTGTCAGCCTCCCTTCTGTATATTGTTCCAGACCCCCATGACCCGCCTAGCACCAGCCATTCCATCCCCGCTGCAGCTTGTACCTCGGACTGGGAGACTTGCATAATTTAGGAAGAAATCCTGTCGGTCAACCGCCCATTGGAGACTCCACCTCTCTCCTCAACTCTGGAGCGAGACTCACACTCCACTTGTCTCCTCATGCCAAAACATTTGGAACTCATCTTTGAGATGTGCATGGATATGCAAGATCAACTACACAAGCATACCCTGCTCAACAACCATCTTGACATTATGTATGATGTGCTTTGAGTTCACAGAGCCAACAATAGTGTGCAACCGTACGTTTTCACTCGTCATGGTAGAACTCATGTCGGCACATGTTTCACTAGTTCATCCAATGCTTAGTCCTTTTTCTTTTAGCTATATGCATTGTTTTTGTAAAAATATTGTAGAAGTTTACATTTTCTTGTTCATAATTCTCTCCTCTTGCTCAGACAATTTAGACCTTAAAATTCACTACCACTTACTCTGGTTTCCATTTGTTTGGTGAAATAGGTGACAATTTTTTGCCATGATCTTGATAGAACAACAGGTCACCACCTATTCCGATTTCCACTTGTTTGGCGGAACATGTGGTAGACCTCCAGGCATGGTTCCGTTATGTATGATTACAACAGAATTTTGAGACAATAAAACTTTTTATTTACCAAAAAAAAATATTCAATAAAAAAAACCATTACAATAATATATCGTATTGATATCATTGTGTTGTTTTTGGTTTGTCTTTAGAGGATTTTTCCATAAATATGATGATAACATGATATTGATTTCCACTTTTCCCATTATTTTTTTTGTGTGAAGGAGTTCTCACATGTGATCACTGCGTGGTAATGACAATACAAACAAAAGCAGGTGTGTTCTTCTATTCAAGCCATTTGTAAATTCATTTCCTTTTACCTGAAGTCAAAGAGGCACATTCGATGAATGTTCAATCATGATTCATTCTCTCTGAGCATATCACATGGCCACATTGAAACTACTTCCACTTTTAACAAGAGTTTTTCCAAGATAGAAATACAATATATTTCAATCTCAAGTATACATTGTACAATGTGCATGAAAAACAATGTCATTAAGTTTTATGCATTTCAATCGTTAATTTATTTACACTTACAACAACATTCTAATTTTTTGAATGAAGCTAACTGGATATTATTGTGAAGCTAACTTCAGTTTCTTTTCACATGGGCAAATCAAGGATAGGATCACCATTGATTTGTGCCTCTCAAAATGCAAGCACGCCTACCAAAGGAGCATTGATGTATGCCATATGATGTAAATGAGTTCTTCCACATCTGTAAATGGGTTCTTCCTCATCTGTAAAATAACATTCATATATATTCCAAACCATCCTGACT
>ML791243.1:56365-76077 GCA_009831015.1 Picea engelmannii
TATCACATTTTGCATGCCAACTTTTAAGGAATGGATAAATCTTCCAAGATCGTCTAAAATAATTAATCCTTCTTATTCTGGAGCTTTCTTTGAATTTCCTCGATGGTTTGCAAACCATTGTCCCATCGTTCTATTGACTCCAATTCCAATCATACGGAATGAGGCCACATAAATTAATAATGTTTTAGTTATTATATGTTTATTAGTCCCTACCGTAGGCATAGAGGGACTATAACAATCGATAATTCGTTGACTACATATTAGTTTGTCCCTTGACCACAAATATTTGCATAATATGTATTGTTGGAGCTAGGGAACTAAAAACATAGATTTTTATATAATAAAAAGTAACATATATGTACTGATCTGATTGGATAAGAGATTGGAAGTCTTATTGCCGGCTTCGCTGTTCCCAATGTTTTATATGGTAACATATCCAAACTTTTTTATCGTATACAGTCTTTCTGAATCATATATTTTTCCTATGTATTTCTTAAAGGGGGATTAATGCTAGCATTAGTTCGAATGTTTGTCTTAGAAATTTTTGCTACGTGAATATATCCGTAAGTTTTTATTTGTACTAATCATATTGAAATGGTTAGATTTCCAAGCTTTGTAGTGATCGAGAATTCCAAAGTTTATAACATCTTTGCCGCATGTATTTGTATTGAAATGTATTGACACTTTTTTTGAGGTGCTTGAATAGGCTTGGCAGCTTAAATGTTTACATGACGCGAGGTCCTCCAATAAGCCTGATAGCTTAAATGTTTGCATACCGCGAGGTCCTTACACAACCTGACAGCCTTAAATGTTTATCTAAATACGTTTCGCGGAGTACATTTTTCCTCGAAATTTTCCATACAATGTTGCAGTAATTTTGCACAATATTGTTGTCCACCACTAGTTGAATAGGCATTCTATGTTTCATCCTTCTTCTAGATTTGCAATGCAATTTCGTCATCATTGAAGCTATATACATTGTTTACTAGTTCGGTGAGTGCTTTTGTTTCACTGGTTCGTCGGTTGCTGCTTGTTGTTGTTTGGTTCACAATTCAACATGTGCTTCTGCCTTTCATCGTTTCAGAGTAAGTTTCCATGCAATAGTTTCATTTTTTGTTCCTTGTTTGGTATTCAGTGTTTGCAGTTTGGAAGTAAGAATGTTTGCTTATTTCTACTGACATTGTCGTCGTATGTTTCCGGTTCCTTTTGTGCTTCGGCTGCATTTTTGTAATCGTTGGAGATACATATGTTGTTTACTGGTTCGATAGTGTTGCTAGTTCGCTGGTTCATTGGTTCGTGGGTTGCTGGTTCTGTTTGTTTGGCTTGGGTTTACGCTTTGGGGCCATGGGGATGTAGTTGGGCATGTTCGTTCTTTCTCACTGTTTTGGTGCTTGCTGGTTTTTTTTTCATTGATTCATCTTTGCAGGGTTGGGGTCCTGCGCTGGTGGTTGGAGTTGTTTTTTTTTATTGGATTATTATTGTTTTTTGGCTGCTTTACGATGTTCATCCCATGCACCCACAAGTCGACATGCAGTTGTGTTATTTTCCTTGTTTGGCGAGGTCGATATCTATTCTGCTGTGAGATTTTGCTGGTGCTTCAGTGCTGGCATGAAAAAAATAGTTGCATGAAAAATATTTTGAGAAGTACATGTGCAATTGCAATATCCACTATTTTTTTGTTAAAATAAAGCATACACAGGCTGTTTTTATAAACCATGTTTGGTAAAATGTGCCCATATGAGAATACATTCTCTTTGTCCTTTACACAGACTGGTGTGCCCATGATACAATCTGTCTTGTGCTTGAGATATGATATGTACAACAAAGATTCTGCAAAATTATATTTCCATGTGTGGAAGCATATTTGGTTAGTTTTCCACGGAAAACCAAAATCTTGTATCATGGACACAACAATCTATGTAGAGGATAAAGAACATGTATTTCCATCGGTGGAAGCATATTTGGATACTTTTCCATGGAAAACCTAGCTACAACCATGCAATTTCGTAATATTTTGTGGCTTGTAATATATTTTGGGCAGGGAAAAAGAAATTACACCTTCATAGCTATGGATGGAGAAGCACAAAGGTTCATGTTTCTACCTATATTTTAGCCTGTTCATTGAGTCTCTTTTACTGTATGTACATATTACTTGTTGGTCGGTGCATACCGGCTTCCATTCATGTTCATTGTATTTTGTTCTTTCCCACATTCAAACAAACAGAATAGCTGGAGAAAATGACGGAGTCTTGACTGCATCACTTGAAGAGGATATAGGAAGGTGCATGCTTGTATTGTTATTTCATATTTCATTGTTTTGTATTTTATTTATTATCTGTATATGTGTTCACCTAGTTTATTGTATCTTCATTACATGCATTCCTGCATACTAACTTACTTCATGTCCGTTGTGTTTTCACTACATTGCTACATTTAAACAAACAAAATGGTTGGAGAGGACGATGAACTATTTCGCGGGAATGTAGCCGAGGAATTACATAAGTGGATACATGTGCTCTTATTTCATATTCCAGTGTTCATTTTTTCATTTACTATCTATATATTTGTTGTGATTGTTCTGCTGCTTTGCACCTTTATTTTTATTTTTATTTTTTTCCCCTTCTTTTCTTCTTTCAAATAGAATATATTCTGCTTGCTATTAAATTGGAATAATTAGACATGTTTCTCTTTCTTTTACATGTCTTTGTTCATACTAACTTTCTTTCATGTCCATTGCATATTCGGTGTTGGTACCTTGAAAGAAACAGGTTGGTTGGACAGGAAGATGAATTGTTATGTGCAACAACAGAGGGTTTTGTGGTACAATCTTCTAAAAGGTATACCAAATGTGCTGGTAAATTAAATATAAAAATGAGGTGTGGGAATATAATGTTAGACTTGAAAACGATGGCTTGGCAACAATTGCCCTTTCTGCCCTCCCTATTTCTACTGTTTCCATTTTTTATTATCCCTTTTGTTTTCTAATTTATCTCCTTAGTGGTCTTTCCGAAAATGCTTTGGTGCACTGGTTGGCGGACTAATGGTTTCACATCTATGGTCGCGCTTCTACCTTATTCCATACTTACCCACTTTGTCAATTGCGGGTGCATGGTTGAGAGGTTCAAGATTTCTCCTCTGGCTTCCGGGGGTCCACAATATACAGATTGGCCATGGTGCCCCACCCTCACGCTCTATTTACTGTTACACATTTTTCCAGTTAAAAAAATCAGATGCATACAATTTTATGCTTATTTAGTCCTTTTGATAGATAATATACAATGCATATGCTTGTTTAGTCCCGATGTTCATCTACACATGCTTGCATCAGAAAAAGTTGGACTAGTGACATGGCCATGAGAAGTCAGTCATCCAAGACATCAGCAGACCGACAAGGCCAAAGGTAAAGATGCATACACTCTGCTTTTAGTATATTTACTAGACAAATATCCTCAGTTGTTTATTCATCTATGACATGGTGAATATGTTGATGTCATCTGTAATGCATGGTTTGCAGTTCACAAGAAGGATCAACAAGTACAAGTGAGATGCCGAACATAATGCATGTTTCACAAACTAAGAGGCGTGGTTGCAAAACTTTGGCTCCATAGTTCATCGAAGCTATGCGTGTACTTGTAGATTTATGCCAGTGAAAAAAGAATACAAAAAAAAAATTGCACACTACCATTCACTTTAGTTTTCCTGTTAAAAAATTGTCACCAGGTCTATAGTTGTATCACCCAAAGTACTATCAATAGAGGTCTTGAACAACTCTCGAACTGGACAAGTGTTCATCGGGGACATAATGGTTGTCTATAGAACCTACTTGGACAACGCAAACAAAACTAGATCCATTATGCATGCTGACATGACAGACAAGGAGGCAATGATGAAAGTGACACTCAGTGTTCCTACACAGCTTCTGCAGAAACATGCAGAAAATATATTACCGGGTAATGGGATATCCATTACAAATTTTAATATATTGCCCAAAACAATATATGACCGTGGTGATTGTGATTGGATTATTTCGCTCAACGAAACAAGTATTGTGGAAAAAATTCTCGTTGTTTGTTCAGAATATCGTTTCCTCCCAGACGCTACTATCAACCAGCTTACACAGAGTAGTGATATTTACCCAATCAGAACCATTAGCACAACTATCACACCGGGAAGAAAACTTGGCTTGTAACACATTCTCCATATAAAAGATGGAGAGTTGAACAACGACAAGGCAATGGTACCGTTTTCCATATCCTCTTTTGTACTTTACTTTCACATGTGCATGTATTTTGGGTAAGTTGCACAAATATTGCACTGTTCCATGTTGCAACTGCAATTGTTCGATACCTATTCAAATTTGTTTTCGTCAATGGAGAAGCAACTGCATAGAGGGAAGATTCCACTTATTCTCTTCAAAAATATAACAAAGAAAAGGGATGTTAGAGAAAGGATCTTTTGGACAACCTAGACAACGTTTGTAACATAGTTGCGAGGAGATATAGTACATGATCTAAAGAAACTAGCTAGATCTACAACTGTTGTGCGTATACATCCACAAAATCATCCTCACTTTGCTTATACAAATAGCCTTCACCAATTTTTTGTGGCTTGTTTTATTTTATTTTATTTTTTTTAAGGGGGGGGGGTGCAGTTGTGTATTATATTGTTCAATGTATTAATTCCTATGCTCGGGTTCCTAGGTTGAAGATGTTTTAGTTGCAGTGAATGCTTACTCAACCCCCTTTGAACCTGTATGTGCAAACTGCAACTCTCCTTCTTCTGCCTCCACTTTGATAAGTGATGATACGATTGATTGTCTACGATGCGGTGAAAAATGTGCATATATATATGGACATTGCCTCAATGCTTCCATCCGAGTTGTGGGCAACACAACCGTGCATTGTATGGTTAGGTAGCCTCTGTTACAAAATGTGCATCCTAAGTTGGAGGAATTTTCGTATGAAACATATCTACAGAAAAAGGCAAGCAGTGTCTACATGCTGCGTGATTTTCAGATACACAACAAATTTACCTTAAATGAGGACAATGCAATTTTACATATCAGCTAAAGAAGGGAAAAAGAAATATCAAACTTTGGCAGGAAACGAAAATACCTCATGTGTCTCTGTAATATTTCTTCAACATCCAGATCAATGTTCATCAGACTCAACTACTTGGGATTGCATGCGCATAAGATTGTTCGGTCCAAAAATGGGAAGCATGGAAGAAAACCCCATATATCCCATGGCCCTAGTTATTTTATACTAGGTACATATACCAGATGTAAGAGAAAATGAATGCCACGACGCCTTTTCTTTGTATATCAAATTGTTTGATGCAAAGGTCGATGCATCCTACTCTATGGAACCTTGTGGGAACTTGCTTGCGGCCTGTTTAGAGTTTAGTTGGTTCTTGGTTGTATGCTTCATTTTTCAGTTTGTATATTGCGGGACTTTGAGTATTGTTTGGAGGACACAAAACCATAGAATTGCAATTTTTAGCCAGCTAGCCCGTAAATCTACCTGATAATTTCTATGGCATTGTGACGCAACTGTAGTATGTGGCTTGTTTTTCATTTTTCCTTGATCGATGAACTTGGTACAATTGATCTCCTGGAATAATTTGAAATCAACGAATGTATATTGTGCGAAGTCCAATTGTGCTATCATATCAACAAGAGGCCCTTAAAATTCGAATTGATCATTGTTATGCTTGTGGTGATAGAATTTTAAAAAAACTTTGTTTTTTTTCCTTCATTTATTTTAAAATACATGGCCCCGGTTATTTTCTACTGCATACATATACCAGATGTAAGAGAAAACGAATACCACACCGTCTTTTCTTTGTATATCAAATTGTTTGATGCAAAGGTCGATGCATCCTGCTCTATGGAACCTTGTGGGAACTTGCTTGTGACCTATTTGGAGTTTAATTAGTTCATGGTTGTATGGTTCATATGTCAATTTGTATATCGCGGGACTCCGAGTGTTGTTTGGACGACAGAGAACAATAGAATTGCAATTTTTTAGCCAGCTAGTCCGCAAATTCACCTGATAATTTCTATGGTGTTGTGATGCAAATGTAGTATGTGGCTTGTTTTAGAATTTTTCATTGATCGATGAACTTGGTAAAATTAATCTCTTGGAATAATTTGAAATCAATGAATATATACTGTGCGAAGTCCAAGTGTGCTATCATATCAACAAGAGGCCTTTAAAATTCAAACTGGTCATTGTTATGCTTGTGGTGATAATTTTTTTTTTTTTNTTAAAATACATGGCCCTGATTATTTTTTACTAGGTACATATACTAGATGTAAGAGAAAACAAATGCCACGATGTCTTTTCTTTGTATATCAAATTGTTTGATGCAAAGGTCTATGCGTCCTACTCTATGGAACCTTGTGTGAACTTGCTTGCGACCTGTTTGGAGTTTAATTGGTTCTTGGTTATATGCTTCGTCTGTCAATTTGTATATCGCAAGACTTAAAGTGTTGTTTGGAGGAAACGGAACAATAGAATTGCAATTTTTTAGCCATCTAGCCTGCAAATCCACCTGATAATTTCTATGGCGTTGTGACGCAAATGTAGTATGTGACATGTTTTAGCATTTTTCCTTGATAGATGAACTTGGTAAAATTAATCTCCTAGAATAATTTGAAATCAACAAATGTATACTGTGTGAAGTCCAATTATGCTATCATATCAACAAGAGGCCCTTAAAATTCCAACTAGTCATTGTTATGCTTGCGGTGATAGAATTTAAAAAAAACTTTGTTTTTTTTTCTTCATTTCTTTTAAGATAAGCGATTTAACATCCTTTGATAATTTTATGTAATTAAATTGTACAATATCAATATTTAATATTAATAATTTAGTATTTGAAAATAATGTTTTTAGATAATGTTAGATAGGATGACCATCCGTAAACAATTGCAATCTTGAGCCCGCCAGTCCTAGAATCCGTATGTCAATTTGTATGTCGCAGAACTCCGAGTGTTGTTTGGAGGACACATGACAATAGAAGTGCAATGTTGAGCCATACAACTCGCAAGTCTGCCTATCAATTTGTATATCGCATAACTCTGGGTGCTATTTGTAGGAAACGAAATAATAGAGGTTGAATTTTGAGCTCGCCAGCCCAAGAACCCGTGATCCAAAAAATGACTAAGTATGGAATGAAGGATTCGTACATTCTCTATAAAATATCATGTCCATACTTTATAAAAGTACATATTTGGTATGTATTGCTTGTTTCTTGGAAAATTTCTAGGTGTGGAAGTTGGCGGATGCACGTGTTCATATTTCCACTTACTTTTATATCACCAGCCGACCGTCCGCATCCTCGTTTCAAATTGTACAAAACTTTTTTGTCTAATTAAATTGTACAATATCAATATTTAATATTAATAATTTAGTATTGGAAATAATGTTTTTAGATAATGTTAGATAGTTGATAGGAATTACCATCTGTAAACAATGGAAATCTTGAGACCTGCAACCCTAGAGTCTGTCTGTCAATTTGTATATCACAGAACTCTGAGTGCTCTTTTGAGGACATGACACAATAGAAGTGCAATGTTGAGCCAGTCAGCCCGCAGGTCCTCTTGTCAATTTGTATATCGCGAAATTTTGGGTGCTATTTGTAGGGCAAGGAATAGTAACGGTCCAATTTTGAGCCTGCCATCCTGACAACCCATGATTCAAAAAGTGGCTAGGTATGGAATGAGGGATCCATACATGCTCTACTAAATCTCATGTCCATACTTTATAGTACATATTTAGTATGTATTACTCATTTTTCCGAAAATTCCTTGGTACAAAAATTGGTGGATTCACGTCTTTAGATTTCACTTATTTTTATATCACCACCCCGACCGACCGCTTCCCCGTTTCATATTGTAAAACTTTTTTGGCTCGCGGTTTTTCCGAATAGGCGAGTTATCGGATCGACTGGTTCAATATTGATAATTTATGTAATTAAATTTTGTGATATCAATATTTAATATTAATAATTTAGTATTTGAAAATCATGTTTTTTGATAATGTTAGATAGTTGATAGGGATGCCCATCCTTAAACAATGGAAATCTTGAGCCCACCAGTCCTGGAGTCCATCTATGAATTTGTCTATCGTGGAAGTCTGACTGTTGCTTGGAGGACACGAAACAATAGAAGTGCAATGTTGACCCAGAAAACGTGTAAGTCCGCTTGTCAATTTGTATATTGCGGTACTCTGGGTGCTGTTTGTAGGGCATGAAACAATAGAGGCCCAATTTTGAGCCCACCAGCCTGAGAACCCGTGATCCAAAAAATGGCTAAGTATGGAATGAGGGATCTGTACATGCTCTATAAAATCTCATGTACATAGTTTATAAAAGTACATAAAAGTACATGTACATAGTTACCTCAACTTGTAAGATTCACCACAAGCTCAATTTATGTTTCTGATTCTAAAATCTCTATCTGTGGTACTCCTGGATGTACTGTCACACCTCTGCAAATTTCACAGTTTGCAAAGCCATAGAAAAGAAGTTATAGTAGAAATACCAAGCTGACTTGTTTGAAACATATTTTCAGGATTATTCAGGAACCCTAACTTCCACAGAGAATATCTCTGAAAATATTTCGATTCAATGGCTAAAATTTTAAATATATATACTTTGATATATTTTTTCGATCAAATCTAAAGTTCAGGGTCCGAAACTTCCCATAACAAAAGTTATAGCAAATATGTCAGACCCTCCTGAATTTTGTCCTATTCTAGAGAGCTCACTTGTACGACATGCCCCACATGGAATATTTATTGTATGGATCTGAAAATGGTACAAACATACTGCAGACTGTAATATAACCAATACATTTGGTCTTACTAAATTTGGATTTGGTATGAAGAATTTATGTCATTTTTACCCGAAACACCTGTTTTAGACTAGTGTCAGGACTAGCCACAAACCCTATTTTCCACAGAGTGTAACTCCCAAAATACAATGACCCACAAGATGAAATTTTTACCACAGTTACTTCGATATGTTTTCTCAACGGCCCTGAGATTTTTCTATCTGAATCATTGTAGAATAAAAGTTATTGCGAAAATGGTGAGATGACTTTTAAATAACATACCTTAGAAAACATCATCAAAAGACTTTATCCTCCCTTGAATTTCTGCCTTCTTTACGTCACCTTCCCTCTCAAATTCACCTTAGATATCCTTTGGTTACCTCAATCACTTGTAGATATTCAAAATACTCAATCGATGCTAATGGGAGACCCTTGCTCTCTTATTTATACTTTCCAAGTAGATTCATCTAGAAGTATCCACTTAACCACTTTGTCCACTTAACCACTTTATCCACAAATAGTAAACTCTTCAATTCTAGTTGCAACTAATTTATTTTTAATTCTTTTCTTGTTGCAACCACTTAAACCATGACTAACCACTTTGACTCGTCAACTTCTTCTAGGCGATTCTAGAATAATTTGACTTCTTTGACATTCTAGAGGCTTCTAGATAACTCATGAGGGTTCTCCAACTTCACATGGCCATAACTCTCTATCCATGAGAAGTTATGTGACGTTCCACATGTCATAGGAAATGACGTGACATATACTATCCATATGGAATAGTTTCTCTTTCAAATTCATTGATATTCATTACATTATTCCTTAATCAAACTTGGGTTCCCTAACCACACTGCTGGGCTACCTAACCATTTGGACTTCACAAATCATCTTCCCGTAAGGACTTTCGCCATAAGGGTACCACTTTGAGAACTTTATCGAAGAGCATCTTCCTGTGAGGGATTTAACCATAAGGGGACCACTTTGGAGTTTATCCATTTGGTTATTCGAATCAACCATGACAAGACAAGAATGCCCAACCTTTACGACATCCCGTCTACACATCAATCCATGACAATACATCACTATGACACCACTTGACATATTTGACATCAATTACATCTATGACAACATAGGCCATCAATCAATACATCAATGATACTATGACAAGACATCAACTCTTTGACATCAATCATTTGACATAAATGACAACATAATGCAACACTAGATGTCTTTCCTCTTGTGGTGGACAATTCATTGGATCCTATATCCCAAGCACCTGTATAAGAATTCAAGCTAGTGTGGTCTATTGCTATGTGCATATGGTATGTGTTGGTTTGAATCCACATCCAGACAAATTCTATCCTCATAGGTATCTAGTGTAGTGCAAGTAATAACAAAGACCAACATCATTAATGGGTCAAAGAATGTTGCTAGAGCCATGTTCTCTGAGTCAAGGTTTGCAAAGAGAGTCAAATAAGTCATCAGAGTGTCCAATAACTGATGGAGTGACATTAGAAAGAACATACACTTCTTTGAATCAATGATATAAATTGAGCTCTTCACAGCCCATCAAAATCCTTCCAACCCATCTTAGAAGTAGGATTAAAAATGTACCCGAAAAAATGTTTATTTTTCATTTTTGCTAAATTTTTGGAAAATGCAAAGTAAAATTTAAAATTTCATATGAAGGGTGAAAGTATAAACTGTCTTTCATGGTTAGGACTCCCGATTCCAAGTCACGATTTACTTTTGGGTTCGCAATTGCATGTAGATGTAATTAATATTAAGTCAAGTTGATTGCAACTTCAACCCTAGAGATTAATGTATATGTCTTTGGAGATTGATGTATCCATGAAATTCACCTGTGCATAACTGCATGTTAGTTTAGATTAATGATTGTTGGATGGCATGGATATTAACATATCCATATCTGTTAGTGGTCACCTCAACAATCAACTTGTTAGAATGTGCATAATTGCAATTTTCATGTATTGTAATTTGGGAGAGGCTAAGATCTTCCAGTTCCTTGTTACCAATATCGACTATTACATGCATTTTATGATCATTTCCTCCATGTCCATTTATCCATATCTGAAGTTAGGAAAACTTAGAATTGGAGCCAAGGAAATAAAATAAAGGATATGTTCTCTTTTCCCTTCCTTATGAATTTGAACTAACAATGACTGCAATGCACGACCATCAATTGAACTCGGGCATATCAAACTACATCAGTGATCAATCATTGAGCTGTGCACGTCATATAATCATCGAAGGGACCCAATTTGTTTTTGTTGTTGCCTTGAAATCCCCTTTTGGTCGCAATCTATTACTTTTTGTAAGAAGTAGTCTTGCGCCTTATGTATCTTCTTTATCTGATGGTTGAAACCATGAAGATCCATCTAGTCAAAGTAAGGTATGTAATCTCCAATATTAAATGAGCCTAGTAACATAAAAATTTCTATGTGTTAATGCTTATGCCATTATTATAGTTCCTTGCAATTCAATAGATAATAACAACATAAGAACAAGATCACTGAGAAATACACATCCACAAGAGACACAACATTTATCCTGGGAAACCCTCTAGGGGAAGAAAACCCAACAAAACTTCCTTAATATAAATAGCCAATACAATGCCAAGAGATCTTATGCTAAAAAAGAAAGTCCTCTCTCAAGATATGCACCACTCTCTCTCCTTTGCCGGTAACAGATCAGAACTTGTCTCTCAAACTGAGCAAGTGAGTTTTGATCAAATGAGGCACTAGCCTCCTTTATTTATACAAGTTCTAGCACGTGTGAAGTGTCTCTTCACTGGCAGGGCAAACTTCTTAATCTGGGTCGGTAAACCCACCTTTATTATATTTTTGGGTCTTCTTATTAACTGCTGGGGCCGACTTCTTATTCTGCCTATTATAATTGTCTGTTGACCAATCCACAAAAGGGGATTTGGTCCTATTACAATATCCGACATGATCAATCCACAATGGGGATTGATCCTATGAATAAAATATCAATAATAATAAGAATACTCTTTGCAGTTACATTATTTCAACACTCCCCCTTAACAAGAAGGGTATTCTTCAACAGCATCATGCGAGAGAGAGAGAGAGAGGACAACATCATCAAAAACATCAAATGGGAGGACAACATCATCAATATCATCTTGGCTGGCGTATCTATAAATCATCAAAAGTTTTCTTCATTGGCATCATCATCATTCACAAAGGAATTCCATCATCATCTGCATCAATATGTATCAGTATAAAAATGATACCTCATCACAACACTAGGTTGGCCCATCACTGTACTAGACTGGCTCTATGTCACAGCTGTTAAGTTGGTGGCTTAGTGCAAGTCACATCTTGCTTTACGTCTAACAACTAGGTCAGAAGCAAGGTATAAATAATCTTGCTTTACGTCTAACAACTGGGTCAGAAGCAAGGAACACATCATCTTGCTTTACGTCTAACAACTAGGTCAGAAGCAAGGAACACATCATCTTCTTGCTTTATTTCTAACAACGAGGTCAGAAGCAAGGAATCATCTTACTTTACATCTAACAGTGAGGTCAGAAGCAAGAAACACACACATCATCTTGCTTTATGTCTAACAGTGAGGTCAGAAGCAAGGAACACACATCATCTTACTTTACATCTAACAGCGAGGTCAGAAGCAAGGAATCATCTTGCTTTATGTCTAAAAACGAGGTCATAAGCAAGGAACACACACATCATCTTGCTTTACGTCTAACAACGAGGTCAGAAGCAAGGAACACACATCATCTTTCTTTACGTCTAACAGTGAGGTCAGAATCAAGGAATCATCTTGCTTTATGTCTAATAGTGACGTCAGAAGCAAGGAACACACACATCATCTTGCTTTACGTCTAATAGCGAGGTCAGAAGCAAGGAATCATCTTGCTTTACGTCTAACAACGAGATCATAAGCAAGGAACACACACATCATCTTGCTTTACGTCTAATAGCGAGGTCAGAAGCAAGGAATCATCTTGCTTTACGTCTAACAACAAGGTCAGAAGTAAGGAACACACACATCATCTTGCTTTATGTCTAACAGCGAGGTCAGAAGAAAGGAATCTTCTTGCTTTACGTCTAACAGTGAGGTCAGAAGCAAGGAATCATATATACTCCCCCTTTCAGGGAGGGTCCTTTCGGACTATTCCAAGCTTATCTCGAAAGTGTTCAAACTTTACATGAGATAGAGGTTTGGTCAACACATCAACAACCTATTCATCCATGCTAACATACAGGAGCTTCAAGGATCCTCTCTGCACCATGTCACGGATGTAATGATTGTGAATCATTATGTGCTTCGATCTGTCATGAAATACAATATTCTCTGTCATCTTTATGTAGCTTTGGTTGTCACATAGGATCGTGGTTGCTTCCATCTCTAGGTCAAATAGACCGGTCAACAACTTACGAAGCCATATAGCTTCGCAGCTAGCTGAACATGCAACAATGTACTCTGCTTCCGCTGTGCTGAGAGCAATACTAGATTGCTTCCTACTCTGCCATGAGATCATGGCTGATCCAAAACTAAAACAACATCCATAAGTGTTTTTTCTGTTAGTAATGCTTCCTGCCCAATCTGAATCAGTGTATCCACTCAATGTGAAATTATGATCTCCATCATAACTGAGACCATAATCTATTGTACCTCTAAGGTACCTCATCACATGTTTTGCAACCACTAGGTGAACACGTCTGGGCTCTACCAGAAACTGACTCAAGGTGTTCACAGCAAAACAAATGTATGTCTAGTGCTTGTCAGGGACATTAGTGATCCAATAATCTGTCTGTACAGTGTGGCATCAATCAAATCTGATGAAGTATCGACCAACAGCTTCAGCTTCGCTTCCATGGGTGTATTCATGGGTTTACATTCCAACATGTCAAATCTCTTTAAGATCTCGACTGTGTACTTCCCTTGGTTAAGGAAGATCCTCTATGGACTCTGCCATACCTCAAGACCTAAGAAGTAATGCATTAGGCCAAGGTATTTCATTTCAAATTCTGAGGCAAGTCTCCTTTTACATTCAACGATGAGCTTTTCTTCTCCAGTTAAGAATAATTCATCCACATATAGCAGTAAGATTATTGGCTCATTATCCATAATTTTGAAGTAGAGATTTGAGTCTGCTTTACTCTTGGTAAAGCCTAAGCTCATCAAGAAACTGTCTATATGGCCATACCAAGATCTAGGAGCTTGCTTCAATCCGTATAAGGCTTTCTTCAATCTGCAGACATGAGACTTCCTGTCTTCAACCTCAAACCCTTGAGGTTGCTCTATATACACTTCCTCTTCGATGACACTGTTTAGGAAAGCTGTCTTCATTTCCATTTGGTGCAGCTTCCACTTCATCTTAGATGCAAGAGCTATGATGGTCCTGATCAAAGTGTATCTAGCCACATGAGCAAATGTCTCTTCATAGTTAATGCCTTCCTTCTGGGAAAATCCACGAGCGACAAATCTTGCTTTATATTTCTCAATACTTCCATCAACAACATGTTTTATTTTGAAGAGCCATTTTGATGCTACCACATCCTTACTTTTTGGTCTGGGAACAATTTCCCATACATTGTTATTTATTATGGATTGGTATTCCTCTGTCATGGAATTTGCCCATTCCTTCTTTTGAATGGATTCTTCAAAGCAGGTAGGCTCCTCATCTAGGAGATCACACATCAAAGCCATGTAACTGGAGAATGGCTTTGGTCTTTTCACCTGTCTCGAGGTTCCTTCTGGAACACCATACCTCTCTCCATCTTGAATAAGCTCTCTTGCCCAAGCATGCTTTCTTTTATGGGAGAAGGTCATTTGAGGAGGTTCTTGAACTTCTTTTACATCATAGTCTTCAAGAGTTTCCTCATCAGGGGAAGCTAAGACTTCCCTCACCGGTTCTACAGCTCTGGGAACTTCCCTCACAGATTTTGTAATCCTAGGAATTGTTGGTTCCTCTTCATACACTTCTTCAAGCTGACATCTTCTTGATTTCTTAAGTGTTGCTTCTTCATAAAAGGTCACATCCTTGTTGATCTCAATGTGGCAGTGACCTAGTATATAGATTCTGAAGGCCTTGGAGACCTCACAGTATCCCACAAATATTCCCTTCTTTCTGAAGGGTTCCAGCTTGTTTCTCTTTTCTTTTGGAATGTGTATGAAGACTGAGCAACCAAATATTTTGAGATGGCTTACCTCTGGCTTCTTTCCGGTGAACATCTCTTTTGGGGTCTTGAAACCAAGTGCGTTATGGGATAATCGGTTCTACACATAAACAACTGCCATTGTTGCTTCTGCCCATAAGCACATAGGAATATCTTGATCATGGATCATAGTCTTCACAGCTTCCACATTTGCTCTGTTCTTCCTTTCAGCTACACTATTTTGTTGAGGATTATAGGGAGTAGTGAGTTCCCTCTTGATCCCAACATCTCTGTATAAGTTCACGAACTCTTTTAAGGTATATTCTCCTCCATTATCTGACCTGGGTATCTTAATCTTCCTTTCAGAAAGATTCTCTATCAAGGCTTTAAATTCCTTGAACTTGCTGAATACTTCATCTTTAGATTTCAAGAAATATATCCAGGTCTTGCGAGAATAGTCATCAATAAATGATACATAGTATACATACTCGCTAATGGAGGATGATGGCATTGGGCCACGCACGTCTGAATGAATGATTTCTAGTACTCCTTCTGCTTTGCTGTCCCTTTTTGGAAAAGGGTTCTTGATGTTCTTCCCTTGCGCACATACATTGCATATGCCTTCCTGATCACCCTTGAGTTCTGGTAAACCCGTGACAGCTTTTCATATGTATGGTAGCGCCTTGTAGTTGATGTGGGCCAATCTTCTATGCCAAAGTTTGCATGAGTTTTCAATGGCATGGGTAATGGCAGTCTTTGGGTGACCCTTTAGCTTATATAAGCCATTTTCTTCATTTCCAATGACAATTGCTTCATTTATGCTTTCTCCTCTAGCCCACATAAGAACTTCTCCATCTATAAAGGCAACTCTATAGCCTTTCTTGTCTAAAGCTGATATGGAAAGTAAGTTCTTCTTTAAGCCTGGTACATAGAGTACGTCCTTCATCTTTATTGAGTTTTCTGAATCTAGCTTGTAGTTTGATTCTCCCACTCCCTTGATGGGATATTGGTAATCATCTCCAAGTGCCACTTTTTGAGAAAACTTCTTTTCTGAAATACAAGAGAGAGTATTTCTCTTACCCATCATGTGCTTTGATGCACCACTATCAATGAGCCATGTGTCCTCTCCAGGTGTTACGGATCCTGAGAGGGATGAGATCAAGACATGGTCCTTGATCATCTTCATAGGTGGCTTTTCATCTTCGACTATGTGGGCATGTTGCCTCTTATGTTTCCTCTTGTATTCTTCTCGTTTGACTGGACAATAATCCGCTTTGTGTCCCATCTTATCATAATGATAACATTGTATAGATGAGATATCTCTTTCCTTGCATTGTCCTTTCTTCTGAAATCTCTTTGGATGACATTATTTGTTATTGAATTTGTTTGATGGTTGAGGATCTCTATGAGTCTCCCTTTTGAGGTAGTGTTTCTTCCTTCCTCCTTTGGTGTGGGTGGCTAGGGCTTGATCATCATCCCTACCTAGTAGCGCTTCATGATTCGCTACTCTTGTTTCTTCTTGGATGCATTCTTCCCATAGGTTGTCGAACTTCAGTTTCTCCTTTCTGGCACATATCGTCTGGATGAAGGCATCCCAAGGTCTTGTAAGACCATTATTGTCGTCATTATGAGTTCGTCTTCATCTATGGTATCTCCAATAGCTTGTAGTTTTTCTTTGAATTATGATATTCTGGAGAAGTATTCCTGAATCATTTCTCCTTTCTGCATCCTTGTATTCTTCAGTTGAGTTCTAAGATTCATCTTCCGGTTTATGTTCTTTCCTTCATATAGTCTGGTCAAGGCATCGAACATTTCTCTCGGGGTCTTCTTGGATGACACATAAGGGATCAAATGGTCCTTGATTGAATCTGCAATGATTCTTTTGGCCCTTGTTGTGTTCTTTTGATGCTTTGCCTTTTTTGCAACATCTTCGGGCTTCGATAATTCTTCCTTGACGAATCTTGCTAGATCATTCTCTTCAAGAATGAGGCCAATCCAATACTTCCAGGCACGAAAGTTTTCCACTCCTAACTTGTCAACAAGCTTAATGCTTGCAAACATCTTTACCTGGAGCTAGGAAAATGACTGAAAAATGAAAGTGCTCAAAATCAAAATTTGAACTTACCAGGAGATGCGCTTGGCTGAGGTGAGCTACCTGGTATGCTTGGATCTGAGAAAATCCAAATTTTTCCCCTTCAAATCTGATCTACGGATTTCTGGACTGGTGCTTCTGGTACTTCTGGTACTGGTTTTCTAGTACTTCTGATACTTTTGTGAAACTAGGGTTTCACTTTCCAGGAGATCCAACCATTGAAAAGGTGCACTGAAGGTGCCAAAATGATCCTTGGGGGAGGGCGCAACTTTCTAGGTGGTTTTGAAGTTGAAAAGCTTGACTTTTGAAAAACCCTAATTTGCAGGTACTGCAACAGTGACGTTTTTCTCTTGCGAAATATGCTTCCTTTAGGTTAGCTCTGATACCATGTTAATGTTTATGCCGTTATTATAGTTCTTTGCAATTCAATAGATAATAGCAGCATAAGAACAAGATCATTGAGAAATACACATCCACAAGAGACACAACATTTATCCTGGGAAACCCTCTAGGGGAAGAAAACCCAACAAAACTTCCTTAATATAAATAGCCAATACAATGCCAGGAGATCTTATGCTAAAACAGAAAGTCCTCTCCCAAGATATGCACCACTCTCACTCTGCTTTGCTAGTAACAGATCATAACTTGTCTCTCAAACTGAGCAAGTGAGTTGTGATCAAACGAGGCACTAGCCTCCTTTATTTATACAAGTTCTGGCATGTGTGAAGTGTCTCTTCATTGGGAGGGCCGACTTCTTAATCTGGGTGGGTAAACCCACCTTTATTATATTTCTGGGTCTTCTTATTAACTACTGGGGCCGACTTCTTATTCTGCCTATTATAATTGTCTATTGACCAATCCGCAAAAGGGGATTTGGTCCTATTACAATATCCAACATGATCAATCCACAATGGGGATTGATCCTATGAATAAAATATCCATAATAATAAGAATACTCTTTGTAGTTACATTATTTCAACACTTTGATCATTGAATTAAAACCTCCTAAGTCTTGATTTGACGTTATATATGTTTGTCTCTTATGTTTAGAAGCCATATGTGTCTTGTCCTAGGATTGTAGAGTGACATCCAACCTCATTATATACTTATTGTCACAATTATGTCAATAATAATTCATAATTTTACTTCACTTCTTTTTTTATTTTGAATATTTTGAGTGATATTGCAAACAATTAGTGCTAGTTGCATAACAATATGTCTCCCTCATGTAACATAGCTCTACCAAAGTTTGAATTTTTGGGACATACTTTGCAACTCAGACGACTGGGGAGCTGACATTATCTGATTGCATCTTTAAATTAACTATAATATGTTCTTTGTCATTGCCATGTTGAAAGTAAAAAGGTTCTTGAAGTTGGAGTTTGGCAAGATTTGGCTCATCTATATTTTGATCTCTCTCATTGGCGAGATGCTGAAATATGTTTGGAGAAGGCTAAATATTTAAACATTTATTCTGCAAAAATGTTACACCCAAAACGTAAGAATTGAGGTGTTGTTCTTGATAAGGTAGGAAAATTCCATGTTTTTGTGCACAATCTTCAACTTTTGTATTGATGTTTTACTAAGAGGATTTTAACACGAATCTTTGATAGAAGTTTTAGTGCACTCGTACTACTTAACAATCATTCATAACTGCTTGCTAATCCCCTCTCCGCTTCAAATATTCCCTAAACAACACACCCTAAAATCACATATAATATTATATCTTCCCATTCTTTATCTATTATGTTATTTCTCTCAAGTTACTTATAAATAAGTTACTTATACATAGTTGAAATGAATTAATATAGTAAAATTAAAACTACAACCTTTTATTGGTTGATTTCCATGCAATCTTTATAAGTTCATAATAACATTTCTATCTTGCCATTAAAATCATTCAAAACTTGTTTTATCTATTAATGCCCTCCCCTCCCACCCTCTATATCGAACACATGCCAAAAATAATTAAATTGATAGGGAAATGACTCAACTAAACGTGGTTTCTAATGTTTCTAAGAATCATTTTTAGCATAATAAATCTATAAATTTTCTCTTTAATTTTGTAAATAGAACATTTGTATATTATTTCCCGAACTACCTTTTATCCAATCAAAAAACAAACCATAAATGAAAGTATCAGAATTAGCAATAGGTTTATGGGAGTAAAGAGTATATGGTTCTTCTATCTCTTCAATTTTACACATGTTTTCTGTATTTATTACTAATTTATATATGTTATGAAATCAATATAAATTTAAGATGGGTTTTAAATAAAATAAGCATATTTTCTTATAATGTATTGGAGAAGTTTAAGCAATATTTATTAACGAAAATGTCAAATAAATTTTTATGCAAACTAAAATAAGTTACTATTACTTAAGAACATATGACTTAAGAACATCAGCTTCGTGCTTCCAACAATTCATTCTTCATCATTTAATTAAAAGAGGAGTAAGAGGAAAGTCATAAGTAAGTGAGAGTTTAACAATTTATTTCCTTATATAAATTAAGTAATGAAAAAATAATAAAATCCCAAAAACAATAATAATTTTAAAACTCAAAATTTATATGGATATTATCAATCTACAATAATTTTAAAACTCAAAAT
>ML791243.1:76127-86376 GCA_009831015.1 Picea engelmannii
AATTTATTTCCTTATATAAATTAAGTAATGAAAAAATAATAAAATCCCAAAAACAATAATAATTTTAAAACTCAAAATTTATATGGATATTATCAATCTACAATAATTTTAAAACTCAAAATTTATATGGATATTATCAATCTACAATAATTTTAAAACTCAAAATTTATATGGATATAATCAATCTACTTATGCTTAATCGTAGAAATATGAGACTTTCCGTAAACTAAATTGTTACCGTTACCTTGACAACACTAAAAACAACAAATTTTTATGACCTTTGTACGATTTCATAAAAAGGTCACAGCCTCTTACTTTTATCAAAGTAGATTTAGAGTTTTGATTTTACCTTCTTTTTCCCAAGAATTTATAAATGACCATTGACCATTTTTTAATTAATTTTTTAAAGATCTAAGATATAAATGATCATTGACCATTTTTTAATTAATTTTTTAAAGATCTGAGAAGATATAAATGACCATTGACCATTTTTTAATTACTTTTTCAAAGATCTCAGAAGTTAATAATTTAATTATTGATATTCATGACCAATCAAACTTGGTTAATGAAATTTGCATTGGAAAATAAAACATGGGAGTAAGCTAATTAGGTAGCAAACAAATCCGTTTTTAAGGTAAAAAAATGGGTCTGAATCCAACTAGATTTTAGGGGTAGCCTAAGTTTCCTATGGATCAAAGTTCTATGCATTTCAGAATCTTACCCGAGGGGTTTTGCTCCATTTTAAAAAGGGGTTTTGCCCCATTTTAAACCAACCCAGATGCTTAGAAAATCGACCAGAGTTTTGGATTGGCCGAAAATTTAAAACCGCACCGCTGGAAAACGAGCTAGAAAAATAACTCTGAAGGGAAGATTACCTGCTAGAAAAATAACTTTGAAGGGAAGATTGCTCCAGAGTTATCCCACCCCATAAAACATGTAAAGGAAGAGAGACATGGCATAACTAGATTTTAAAAGGCCAAATATAAAAAGGTATGGTAAGAGAAACAATTAAAGAAAGATAGAGATATATAAATAAAAAGTGAATTTAGTATGTTTTTTTTTAAATAGTAATAATAAATAATGCAATTGTTAAAATAGTTTTCCATGATGGGTGGAGTTTTTACGTTTCAAAAACATACATAGTTTAGATCAAGAAATCTATACACATTCTCATATTGAGATTATTGTTTTCCATATACTAATATGTGTTGGGCAACGAAAGAAAAACAGAGCATAAACAAAGCATAAAACTATGAACATCAAAGCTAACACGACACAACAACAATCACACAATTGACACAGTGATTTGTGTGGAAACCCAATGTGGGAAAAAACCACGGGGCAATGATAGTCAATATTCTTATTATTCAAGGGAGAATTACAATAGCCAGCACATGCATACAACCATCCTCTCCTCAGAGACACATTATACTCCACAATATTGTGTCCTGCTCACAGACTCTACAAACATTGCTCTCCACCTCTATGGGTATGCTCGTATATATATCATCTCTCAAACAGTTAGACTAACTGATTATAATTAGATCCACCAATTACACAATCTGTTCACAAAATAGTGCATGCATGCACATTCATAATATAGCTACATGCATGTGTATGTGACTGCATGGGAAATTCGTTGGCATGTTTCCAACAATCTCCACCTTGAAAACAATTTACCTGATATATCATGCCCTTAATTAATTCATCACCTTTCCTGCAAGCCAAGAGAAGCCAAACACCATCACAACTCCACAACTTCTCTAACAATACTGTTACGTGAACATGTCTACATGATTCACTCTAGTATGAACCATTCTTCCTCCATTAGTAACCTGTCTAATAAACCGATACACTTGTCCCATTTTGATACGCTGGACTATTAGTCAAATGCACAAACTTTGACCACCACGAAACACCACATCTTGTACTTGTCCAAACTTACCCAATAGATCCTTGCATTCTTGCAAGACATAACCTGAGGTAGGTCTCCTCTTGTCCAAATCTCATGAATCATAACCACAGACTAAATCACTGCAACCACTTTAGGTGATACTTGTGCTTCTGTGTTTGAAGCACTCATATCCATGCTCTTTACCTGGTTTTTCCATGTGTCTACTGATAACACCAACTGCATGTGAAATGCTCACCATTTCCCATTGCAATCATCAAACTTCCTACTAGCATATAATACTCGAGACATATGACCCTTTTCTTCTTCATCACTTAGGACATAAACCTGAAGAGAACTTACAATGGAAAGCCAAAGGGATTTTATCGGTTTCACATTATTCACACCGAATTTCTTGAGTATCTTCATGACATACTTCTGTTTTGATAACCAAGATTACCATATTTCCTGTCTCTGTGTATTTCCATGCCCACGATTTATTTTGTTTCTCCCAGATCTTTCATAACAATGTCCTAACCAACTGAGCCAACCTATTGACCTCAACCATGCTTGTTCTTGCAACAAGCATAAAATATAACACCAAGATAATGAATATACCATAAACACAATGGTTATACTAATTTCTTGTAAAATTTAGCTCACCATGAAGGAATCAAACATCTTGTACCATTTTCCTGGCATGATTCAAGACATACAATGATTCTTGAGTTTGCAAACAAATCTTCTGTTGTGATTCTGAACTAACCGTTCTGGTTGTTCCAATTTCATCCCCTTATCCAAAACACTCCATGTAAAACAATTTTAACATCTATATGTACTAACACAATTAGTGCTAACACAAAATGAATAGAAACAATCTTTTAACAACTGGTGAGAAACTTTCATGGAAATCACTACCTTCCAAATACCTTTCTGTTACTAGTCATGCTTTGAACCTTTCATCTTTTACTATGTTTGATTTTATAAAAGGAGATTCATAAAACACTGCATCTTTGTCCATGATGATTTTGTGGGTAGTAGGATCCCACAGTCTGCACCCCTTAACATCATCACCATATAAAAAATCTACATGTTTGATCTGGGTCCTACTTAGAGTAATTACATAAGCATCATAACTAAATAATTTCACATTTGAGTAATTACCAGATGACCTGTTCATACCTCTTCCAGAATCTTCCAGTCTTTTGCAATCGATGGTGAATGAGTTACCAGATAACACATCCGCTTCTGTCCAAAACTATTGCTGCAACTTGGTATTTCTGAACATGCCTATTCAATCCCAGCTTTCTTGCAATACTTTCCAAGTTCCATGGATATGAACCTACCTTCATCATATATTCTCAAACACTTGATTGACCTGCCAACAAATCAACCTTTCTACAGACCCACCTTTATAACCTGGACACACTGCTCCACCTTGAACTCTTGATTCGAACAACTTTGACCAAATCCGGCCAAACCAACCCAAGTGAACCTTTGCCGCTCACCTACAAGGACTTTACACTAGAGTCTCAATGCTCCACCTTAACATGAATATTTCCTTGACCAAATACGGCCAAGCCGACCAAGTAAGCCTTCACCACTTACCTCTAGGCCCATTTACAATGGAGTTCACCAAGACTTTTATAGGCTTCATTACATACAATCCATGGACACAATACCACGGGACAACCAAAAAACATGGACTGGAAAAACCACCTTCTTTGACCTAAAAACCAGATTTAACTCATTAACTCTTTCACCGAGTCAAGGTTAACCCAACATACATGCCCCCCCACATATTCAATCTACCTAAATCTATGTCTAGACTTTTCATAGGTGACATGATAAACCAGGGGTATGCATGCCTATCCAGGTCTTATAGACATATTCCCATTTACATGCAATCAATAAGTTTTACAACTCCAAGGTAAACACATTTTTTTTCTTCATGATGACTCAACCATCACCGCTCCTGTTGTTGCCTTGTTGTACGAGAAGATCCTGCATCTTAAGCTTCCATAGCTCAAATCTATTCTTGCCGCTAAATTACCCCACCTAAAACTTAGAACTCTGCATCTTCACCATTAGCACAAAAAAATGCCCAAAGCAAGCTTATAATACTAAGCTTTGATATGGAGGAACAAAAGTATACTTTCCAGGTTGAACACCAAATATTAATTAAAGGTTCAAAACACAAATATTTAATGTATTCTACCTTAAAACTTCCTTTTTACAAAACAAAAAGGTCCACTTCTTAAATAATATTATAACATTCACCCATCCTTTATCAAGTATATGCCTTTAAACCTTTTTTTCCAAAAAGAAATGTCAACGAATAAAATATTCACCCATTTAATTATGAATTTTATCCTCCACGTGCTTCACAAAAATTCAAGTCCATACCTTGATTTATGTGCATATACCTCATGTGTTCAAAGTTAACAAAATTTCCACGGTGATAACTCCACGACTATTGCTCCTCCCAAGAGGTGTGAGGCGTGAATCACGATGACACCAAATTATCACTCCTCTCACTTAGTATAGGGTTCGATGATGCACAGACCTATAGCTCCTCACACTTGGTCACACTTGGTATATGGTACAATGATTCATAGACTACGACTATCGTGCCTGTCTCTTCGCTCAGGGGATCTCCACAATCACCCCTCCAACATGGCTTAGGGAAAAATAGTTTGATGATTATCCCTTCTCCCTGAAACAAACTCACCTTTGCCTTATGGTCTACCTAACTTTGATCCATCGACCGACGGTCCCTTCAAATATGCGCTCGGTTTACTTGTTCTGATCTCCAACCACCTGATTCTCTTCTCCTTCTCTCTTAGATCTTTCAACTCTGTGCTATGATACCACTTGTTGGGCAGCGAAAGAAAAACATAACATAAACAAAGCATAAAATTGTGAACATCAAAGAAAACACAACACATCAACAATCACAAAATTGACACAATGATTTATGTGGAAACCCAATGCGGGAAAAAACCACGGGGCAATGATAGTCAATATTCTTATTATTCAAGGGATAATTACAATAGCCAGCACATACATACAACCATCCTCTCCTCACAGACACACTATACTCCATAGTATTGTGTCTTACTCATACACTCTACACACATTTCTCTCCACCTCTATGGGTATGCTCGTATATATATCATCTCTCAAATAGTTAGACTAACTGATTATAATTAGATCCACCAGTTACACAATTTGTTCACAAAAGAGTGCATGCATGCACATTCCTAATATAGTTGCATGCATGTGTATGTGACCACATGGGAAATTCATTGGCATGTTTCCAACAATATGTAATTATGATGGTAGATAATCCACTGCCAAACATTCAATAATATTAGTTGAGTTATGTTTTGGAATAATTTAGATTGAGTATTTTATGATAATAATAATAATATGTTCAATTTGGATTTGAAATTAATAATACATACTTTTCCAATCACACTAGAGATAAATTTGATTGGAAATGTAATATTTTATTTAACACATATTTCTATGAAGTGTGTATTTAATTTATTGCTTTCAATTGAAACGTAATTTTTTTGAAAACTTTTCTTGCTACATGAGTATATACCCTTCTAACTAAAATTAGAATAACCCTTCCAATTTGAAATTAAAAACGACCCTTCCAATTTGATCACTACTCTGAATGCACTTATCTATCAGATAAAAAAGAGAATAGATCATTGGTACACTTGAGTTGAGATACCATTGTTGGTATGCTTGAGTTGAGATACCGAACCAGACTAGACAATAGAACATGAAGCTATACATACAGTGCTAGTCTACAAGTAGGACAAGACAAACTACTTGTTGGGTGATGCCTTTTCTATCTATTGCAAGAGTTGATATGGAATTCGTTCCTTATAAGAGTTGATAGATCTGATACATTTGGGATGTTTCTGTACATAATGAATCTTAGAACCTATGATCGTTGAGTAAACTATAAACTATCCCTTTGTTTTTACGAGTTCTTGGAAATTGATATGGATAGAATAATTGAAATACATGCTAAACATATACGGTGGGATGGAACACCAATAATCAGTGGATCAATCTTGATTTCATCATAAAAATAGACCATGGATTGTGCTTTCCAATCTTAGTAAATGGTTTCTATACAAGTCCTCTTGCTATTCTAGTAAATCCTTTTATCCAACTAAATAGTCATGTCACTGTCACTCATGAGGAAGAAATACCACATTGAAGTGGAGAAGCGAAGGACCAGAGAAGAGACTAGAATTGTTGGAGTTACTTCACACACACCTAGGATTTTTTTTCCTAAGGTTTTTATTTGTTTATTATTCATAATTAGTCATTATCCAGTCTCCTATATTTTAGGAGAGAATATTCCACCTGGAGAATATTCTCTTTCAGTTCACACTTCAGTTTGACTAGTTGAGTTGAATTTAGATGTTGCATTGGGATCATCACCATGCCTTGGTATCATTACCAAAGTGGATCATTAGCCTTGATTCCTTGAGTTAACTACTCACTACTTTCTATTCAGTCAGTTAACTGAAGACTAGTTGACTAGTTAACTCAACTAGGTGGCAATTCACTCCTGTAGCTGCCTGAGAGACTAGAATAGGTGGTAGTTCACTCCCATAACTGTTGGTTTGTGTCCAGATCACTCTAGACCATAATATGGCGACTTGGTTCACATCAAGTCGAATTCATTGAGTTATACAGAGTATATCATGTGTAAATTATTCATTATTCACAACTATTAATGAGAATTCTTCCATTCTTTCTCTCCTTCTTCTTCTTTTTCCAATTCTCTCTGCAAATGTGTGTATCATTGTTTAGCTATATATATTCTATGTAGGTCAACACATTTACATGGTATCAGAGCCGACAGACTGCTAAGCAAAAGCTACACTAATTCTTTTTTTGCAGATACAAAAGATTGAAGACAGCGGAAAGATGGAATTCCAAAAAGAATTCATTCTTACACCTTACAACTATTTTGTGTGGAAGGAGAAAATAGCCATACATATCCAATCCATAGGGTTGTACGGGTTAACCATGAATACAGATACAGAGCTGACATCAGCCATAGAAAAATCCAAGTACTTAAATCACATGGATGAGGCACTCAGAACAATTTGCAATCTTATTTCTCCCGATCTCCTTTTTCACATATCTTCTTGTAAGACTCCCAATGAAGCCTGGAAAATCTTGGAAGGGATCTTTGGAAAATAGGATGAGATGAGGGGACACATGCTGGAGGTGGAGTTTCTCACATTGGATCCAAAAATCTTCGACAATATCCAAGATTTCTTTACAAAATTCAAGGATTTACTATCACAACTCAAAGCTTGCAGGGTTGATAAATCGACGAAGGAGAAACAAATGGTTCTCACCATTCTCTCCAATCTTGGTCCTGAATTCTATGTATTCATATCTACATTCCATACTGTTAGATTCACCTCTGGAGCCACCTGGAAGATTCCTTCTCTTGAGGACTATATCGAATCCTTGACACAAGAGAAAACCAAGCTCATCAACATGGGCACAATCAAAGGCCCAAGGGCGCATGCACTCACTGTGCATGATGGTAGCCAAAAATATCAGAAATCTAAAGATAAATATAAGTGGAAATCTCATGCACATACGAAGAAGGAAGGATACACAAAACCCTTCACTGATGCCTCCAGATACAAAGGAGAAAAGGGAATAAAAGGAGAGAAATTCACATACTGTCACAAAGGATTCCATTCGGAATCCGCATGCATGCAAAAGAAAATAGATATGATGTCTCAGATACTCCAGCAAAACAACCTTGGAGATCACATCCTCGAGGGTGCAAAGAAGAAGAAGCCAGAAGATCTGAATTCCAAGAAAGGCAATTCTATCCATGCCTTGATTGCCAACAACTCCTCTCCCGATGCTTGGATTGTAGATTCAGGAGCATCACATCACACGACTGCCTCATAAGCAATATATTATTCTTTGGATGCATGCAAAGGTCCTCCCATTTTGATGGGGGACAACTCTTCTGTCGAATTCACCGGTAAAGGAAGGATTGAACTCACCAACGGAAGCTTTGAGAACGTGCTGCATGTTCCCAAGCTTTCTATCAACCTTCTCTCTGTGTATCAGATGACGAATTCTGACACTGGAAAGAAAGTCATCTTCACACCAAATTCCGTGGACATCTACGACATGCAAACCAACTTGAACAAGAACACCTACCTCTTCTCTATCCCAGGATTTGTTGGGTCTGTAAGCCCATAGAGAAGAAAATATACAACATAAATAAAGAAATACACAATACCAATCACATAAAAGACACAAATTTACGTGGAAAACCCCTTTCCACGAGACAATGACAATCTGTATTTTATTGTTCAACCAAGAATATTTACAATACAATGCAGGAGAAAGCTTATAGCTTTGACTCACTATCTTCCTCTATGGACTACATATCCATAATCATTTACATGAAACTAATTCATAGATTGCTACAACATATTTTGGATTAATCGCTTAAAGCTCTAGTTTGAACTCCCACAAAATCATGAAAACCGATGGAATTTGTTGTCACCGGTTGAACAAGTTTGACTTGTTTGGAGGACACCAAAGGTTAGTTGGGTGACTTCACTCGCTATATTTTTCACTATTTCTTTTTACTTATTTTTGTTTGATGGCAGCCCCATAAAGATAGGTCCACTGACCATTGCTCCTTTATTGTAATGCATTAAGTCTATAACTATTCACCCGAGTCTCTATATACCATCATTATTATTCCATTTGAAGTGCTATATATGTATTATAAATTTTCAATGTCTCTTATATACACAAACCCACCTAGAGTCTCTCCCCAACTTGCAATATGTGCCTATTTGATAAATTTTGGGCCAGTCTCTTCACCAATATTTGGGATATGTCGTGGTCTTTTCTAGTTGTATTTGTTGGAGCATTCAATTTTTGTTTTTGAGAAAAACTCGTCGCAAATGAAATTTTATCAACGAGAAATTTGTCATTTATAATAATGTTCCATTATATATGGGTGATGAAGTAATACTCTAAAAACATAGGACAAAAAATGGTAATATGAGTATGTAGGTTTTCACAATTAGTCATAATGCTATAAAAAATTCTGGATCAAACCTCCACATAATTTTGATCCAAAAGTTTCTCTAACAAAAAATAATATTCAAATAAATTAGGCTTTCAAAAGCGTTTTCAAAACTTTTAGGATTTAAAAAAATAAAAAATGGAGTTGTATTCAATATTGCAGTTATGATGTTCATCGACATTCATTTCTAAGTCTATCTTTTGGAACACGGGTGCATTCTCAATGTTTTTTGTCTTCCACATAAACATACATAATTATAAACTATTATCTAATGAATATAAATATAAGCACATATAATTATAAACTATGCTCTATTTTACTAAGCATTTTGGATGGCCTTTCATAATTGTTATTAAGTTTCATTTATTGGTTCTTTGCACTCCAACCTTGTCACCATGGATATCAATGAAAGATAACAACCATAATAAAGGCTATATAAAAAATACCCAATCTAGTCAATAGCCACATTTAACAAACCCCATGTAGGGGAGGAGCATGCCTACTAGGATTTGAACTTGGGTCATTGTCACAACAACTACTCCAAGTTGCTATTAAACCAGAGGTTGATAACCAAACTATAAAGGTGATTGATTTGTTGTTAAGAGATCAACATATATAGTACGTAAGAGACACTATATTCTAAGGACATCCCTGAGGGTTAGCTCGATTGGTAGATGCTCATGTGCGAAAAATAATGGGAGCCTTGAGATTGAATTTCATCGAATCAATTGGGGCTACCTATCAATATTTGATTGACAATTACTACCCTCCTCCATCCAAAAAATTAGGGAAGAGGGGGGAAATCTATAGGGGGTTGGAAAGGCACCAACATCCTCATTTGGAACACTTAAAAAAAACAAAAGAAGAAAAGAAAAAAGAAAAAGAGGATGCAACACTACTATATGAATGTTACCATAATTAATATAATTGCATCTAAAGGCACTTTCTACAAACTTGTATGAGGGATATGTGTGATTCCTTTCGTTCTCAACATGGATTTGACACGTGACATTTAAAAAAATATTAATAACAAAAACATATTTCAATGTCTGCCATAAATAAAATATTTCAATATCCATCTTAAGTAAAATAATTCTATATCAACTCTATATATCTAGAGAAAAAGAGAGTGTAATTGAAAGAAAAAAATTTCTGATTTAGTTAATAGGTGCTTTCTACTTCTAAGAATGAGGGAGATGGGTAATTCCTTCAATGCTTAATATGGTGGAGTTGGCATG
>ML791243.1:92309-109548 GCA_009831015.1 Picea engelmannii
CAATTTTCTGGCAATTTTGGTAATTTACTATTTTTAGCAGTTTTTAACTTCCGGGGCCATTTTGAGGGCCTAAATGAAGGTATTTTGGGATAAAGCTTCTCAATGATGTCTGAAGGCTCTGATTGAGCCCCCTAAATGAATCTCCTCAACGATACCTTTCCAACGAGCTATCGTGCGCCCCAAACATAGATCGTATTCCAAAGTTACGCCCTCGGGAAGTTGATACACCAAACTACCCAAAATGGGGTCCACAAAACTATTGGCTTTTCATCTTTCGGGGTTAAGGTTTTGGATTTTATTTATGATAAAAATTCCTTTAGAGCCTCATTGTAAAATCATCTTCTTGCGAATGTGAGTAGTGGACACATCTCTTCTCATAGATAAGCTGCCACCATTCTAGCGAGTCTTTCACTTTGCATTTTTACAGTCTTTATACATTTTTGCTCATTAATAGAAAATTGTATATTACTGTATCTACGTGTTTATGGTTGCATCTATGATACATTTATATTATATTATTGGATATCCAAGATATCTCTGTACATTTATTTATTATATCTCCACTCTCATTTCATGCCGAAAATAATCTAGATCAGAGGTATCAGAGCAGACTGCTCTTGATCATTTTTTTTTTTAGTGTATGTCCCTGACGAGGTCTGAGTATAGCAAGTTGGGTCTCAATATTTTCTCTCTTGAATAAAATCTCTCTCGCATTCCCAATAAATCATCCATGGCGGAAAAAAATAAAAATGATGGAGCATACGAATCTATCAATCTGTTGCTTGAACAAGCTCTCACACGACAAAGGGATGAAATGATAGAGAATTTTTCCCACATACGTCAACACCTGCCTATAGAAACAGGTGCATCTTCATCAAACAACCACTTTGGAAGAACCTCTCATTTCAAGGTACAAGTTAATTTTGATATTCCCATATTTGAAGTACAAATAGATGCAGATGCCCTAGAAAAATGGTTAAATATGCTAGAAGGTTATTTCTATGTTCATAATTTCTACGTTAGGGAAAAGATCACCTTTGCACTCCTTAAGGATTTGCCCCATGTCAAACATTGGTGGGAAACTTATGGGAGAAAATTTCCACAGAGGATTTTGGAATATATGGGGCCAAACCCTCTTGGGATTTTTTTGTGGATGCGGTAGAGGAACAATATTACCATGTTGGAAACTATGAGGACCAGTACACGAGATGGAACACACTGCGACAAGATAGGGGCCAAGAATTTACAGAGTTCACCAATACCTTCCATACCTTGCACACCAAGATGGGGGTGGATTCTCCAGGGATGAGATCTTCATGTCAGTCATCAATGCCGATTTTCATACAACATCCAACCCTTCAAGGATGAGGTATTATGCGATGTTTCCCCACTGGATGTCTGTGATGTTCTCTTGGGTCAACCATATATGTGGAAGCACCATGCTGTTTATGAGTCTAGACCCCACAGTGTCATTATTTCTCTAGGGGGTCATCTCTACAGAATACCAGAGGTAGTTCTGACTACTGTTCCACCAAAACAGTACCGCAAGGTAGTATCTCTTACTACAAAATTTAGCTTCTTCATAATCTGTTCAAAAGGTGAACAGAAGTATACTACAACCACTATAGCCTCGGCCCAAGCACCTTCTATCCAATAGAAGCAGATCGACAAGATTGGAGGAAAGTGTAAATATTCCTTCTGCACATAGGCATCTCATGTAGCCAAACTGGTTAAAATGGTCCAACCCTTCCAACCACATGTTCGTGACAACCTTCAACAAGCTAAGCAATGCAACTTCTCCAATAAGGAAAGCAACTCATCAAGATGCATATTCAACAAACATTTTTCCCTCTTCCCCCAGGGACTCAACGCAATAGAGACCATTTCTTCCTAAGGAGGGAGGATTGATCCAGGTGGATATCGGTGGCCACCCACCTTTTCCAACTGGATCAAAACAATTTTCTCGCAATTTTGGTAATTTACTATTTTTAGCTATTTTTAACTTCCGGGGCCATTTTGAGGACCTAAATGAAGGTTTTTTGTGATCGAGCTTCTCAATCATAGCCAAAGGCTATGATTGATCCCCCTAAATGAATATCCTCGATGATACCTTTCCAATGAGATATCATGCACCCCAAACAAAGATCGTATGCCAAAGTTACGCCCCTGGGAAGTTGATACACCAAACTACCCAAAACGGGGTCCACAAAATTGTTGGCTTTTCATCTTCCAGGGTTAGGGTTTTGGATTTTATTTATGATAAAAAGGCTTTTGGAGCCTCATTTTAAAATCATCTTCTTTCAGATGTGAGTAGCAGACACATCTCTTCTCAGAGTTAAGCTGCCACCATTCTAGCAAGTCTTTCACTATGTATTTTTATAGTCTTTGTACATTTTCACTCATTAATAGAAAAAATTGTATTATTGTATCTCTGTGTTTATGGTTGCATCTCTGATACATTTCTATTATATTATTGGATATCCAAGATATCTTTGTACATTTATTTATTATATCTCCACTCTCATTTCGTGTCGAAAATAATCCGGATTAGAGAGGGAGGGGGAGGGAGGGAGGGAGGGAAATAGATGGAGGGAAAGAGAGAGAGAGAGAGAGAGGGAGAGGGTCAAAGAGGGGGGATATAGAGAGGGAGTGGATGTGAGAGTGTGAGGCATGGCGAGGCAAGGTCTAAGTTTAGGTCATAGTATAAGTCTAGGTCTAGGTATAGGTCTAGGTATTGACATGCTTTTCCACGTCTAGGTCAAGGGAATTTATTTCCTTAACATGCCTTGCCTTGTAATGTACCAGTATTTCTAGTGTGCGAGAGTGTGGGAGGGAGAGATAGGAAGACAAGGAGCGGGGGTAGAGAGTGAGTGTGTTAGAGTGTGGGAGGGTGAGAGAGGAAGACATAGAGGGGGGATAGAAAGTGTGTGTGTGTGTGAGTTTGTGGGAGAGAGAGAGGAAGACAAAGAGGGGAGGTAGAGAGTGAGTGTGTTAGAGTGTGGGAGGGAGAGAGAGGTATAAAAATATGGGAGGTAGAGAGTGAGTGTGTTAGAATGTGTGATGGAGAGAGAGGAAGACAAAGAGTGGGGATAAAAAGTGTGTGTGCGAGAGTGTGGGAGGGAGAGAGAGGTAGACAAAGAGGGGAGGTAGAGAGTGAGTGTGTTAGAGTGTGGAGGGAGAGAGAGGAAGACATAGAGGGGGGATATAAAGTGTGTGTGAAAGAGTGTGGGAGGGAGAGAGAGGAAGACAAATAAGGGAGGTAGAGAGTGAGTTTGTTAGAGTGTGGGAGGGAGAGAGAGGAAGACATAGAGGGGGGATAGAAAGTGTGTGTGCGATAATGTGGGAGGGAGAGAGAGAAAGGCATCAAAGGGTAGTAGAGAGAGTGTGTGAGAAGGAGATATGGGAAGATAGAGAGGGGGGTAGAGAGAGAATTAAATGTAGGAGAGATGGGTAGATGTAGGAAAGATAGAGGAAGAGAAGTAGAGAGGGAGACATAGAAGGTGGGTAGAGAGAGAGTGAGAGGAAGGGGGGGATACAAAGGGAGACATAGAGGGGGGATAGCAAGAGAAATAAGGGTAGAGAAAATGAGATTGATACTAACAATGAGAGAGAGAGAGAGAGAGAGAGAGAGAGAGAGAGAGAGAGAGATGTCAAGGAAAGGTCTAGGTCTATGTCTTTCCATGCCTTGTGATGTCTAAGTCTTTCCATTTCTAGGTCTTACCATGTATAGGAGTGTGAGGGAGAGAGAGGGAGAAAGATAATGGGGTAGAAAGGGAGATAGAGAGGGGGGGTAGATGTCAGAGAGAGAGAGAGAGAGCTAGGGGGGATGGGGAAATGAATTATAAGAGCACATGCATGTTATTACGAATGCGTTCACGTTATTAGGAACATGTGCACGTTCCTAGATCACATGCACGTTCCTAGAGCGCGTGCACGTTCCTAGAGAATGTGCATACTCCTAGAGCACGTGCATGCTCCTAAGAATGCACAGGTGTTCTTTTGAATTCAATTTTTTTTGGGCATGATTGAAAACATGTATGCTGACTTGGTTGGCTCAGATTTAGGTCCGTGATGAAAAACCTAGTGGTTCGGTCTACAAATTGATAAAAACCTTCATTTTTGTGAATACCCCTCTATATCTTTGTCTTTGACATTATTTTTCTATAGGCTAAACAATTCAGTTTTTGATGGAACTATAGACATAGATAGATTCAACTATGCAGATTTCAAATATACAATTTTTTTTTTTAAATTAATATTGTTTACTATTTTTAATCTATTTTTGTCTTGACATAGATCAAAATCCTAGAATACATACCTCTCTTATTTCCTCTATAACTTTTTGTTGGATTAACCATTTCTTGAATGAGTTATTTGCGACACTAGAGGAGAGTGATACCTATGATATTAATTTTTTTTTTGATCGTGTTAAGACCCTCTTAGCTTGCACGAACAAAAGACGTGATTTCAAGCATATGTTGACTTTGATAATTTTAAAACAATATAACATTAATATTAAAAATTTCCAAAAAATACACGACACAAGAAAAATGGGTTCTCTACAAGTATACAAGTTTTTGGAATGAAATTCCATCATTAAGGTACTCAACACTTGCATGAACAAAAACATATACCTTATGTTTTGTTGGAAAAATAATATACCACTGCTAGAAAAAAAATCAAAATTATCATAGTTATTCACAATTTCTATGAATAAAAGTTGTATATTCGGAAATCTAATTCAATTTCCTACTTTTCATATTCTTAGAAAATATTCAAATTCATTGTAAAAGTACCTTGAATAATATCTCCATGTTAACAAATTGTCATTTTTCCAGGTTTGCATTGCCACTAACACATCACGAGAGACAATCATTAGCTTGCACACACACACACACACACACACACATATCAATTGAAAGAAAAAAAATCTTATGGTCAAAACATTTGAATGGTGGGTCGAGTACGACGAAGATGTGAAATTCTTTAGAATTAACATTGATCCATCTTGTAACATCCCCATTTATATAACAATTGAAAGAAAAAAAATTCTTATGGTCAAAACATTTGAATGGTGGGTTGAGTATGATGAATATGTGAAATTATTTATAATTAAAATTGATCCATATTGTAACATCCCCATTTTCAACCCCAAAATAACAATGTGTACTGTAAATATAGCTTGTGGCCGAGAGCCAAGCGATGTATATTGTAAATGTGATGTATGGACAAGAGCCAATATGTAAACGATGTAAATCAAAATATAATGAACAAAATGTATTTCCAGCTGCATATGGACATGAACGAAGAATTGGGGGCTAAGTATCCACAAGAGAGGGAAGAAGTCCAAGGGGGAGAGTTACCCATATCTAGTAAACCAAGGCCCATTTTCTATTTTCCTCTAAATTATCCTTGCCATGAACCTTCCATTAGTAGTTGAGTGTTCTAGAGCCCAATCATTGAATTCATGTAAGAGGGTTGGTTTGAGAGCCACTTCCCATAGTTATTGAGAGAATGGGGGATGAGTACAATAAACTTGGAGAAAAGTGTAAGTCAAGAAAGAAAGAGAAAGATAGAAAATTCGTATGGGTAGGAGATCCGATTTTGGTACATTCATGTGTTTGCATAAAGAGTAGTTTTAAATGGATTTTTTTTTTGGGGGGGGCGGGGTGAGCATAGTATTATGAGTATGGGAGCTTGAAGGTAGCTGTGTGGATATATTTTCTACTGTTTTGGAACTATAATTTCATGGAGAATAGGCCATGTTCCTGGAAGTGACGAACTGCTAGAAGTTCATCCAAGGAATTGACTTTTTGGCTCTTGAGTGAATCCATGTTGCAACTGTAGAATTCTTAAAGTCCCAACAAGTTGATTTGTTGTCTATTCCATGTTGAAATCCCTAGAGGGGAGTGGAAAGGCCTAAGGGATTGTGAGCAGTAAAAGGGAATTCCATCCCTTGGGTTGTGCAGGTTGAGGGAAAGTTTGTTGGTGGACTGAAATTAACTGAGAGTTTGACTCCTGAAAGGGGGACATTATCCATCCTTAGGGACCTCTGTCTTTTTTGGATTCATATCCCCAACTCGGGGGTGTATTGCTGTTTAGAATTGGAACAACAAGGCTATGGTTGGGAGGAATGTCCATCCTCTGCAGCGGGTTGCACATTTCATTACGATAAGTATTCCTATGTGCTGTGGTTGTTCATGTTAATTGCTGATATAAGAGATGTGCAATTTACTCTGAGTTATATTTGGTTATTGTTTCTTAATGAAAATAGGAAAATGCATTCATGTCTCTATTTCATGGTTGAATGTTGTTGTATGTAAATAACTACTGCTGTGCATAGTAAGAGTAATTGTGTTTATGTTTTTATAGAACATGGACAACCAGGCGAACTTGTATTTCATGCTATAAGTTAATTTTCACATTTATATTGGTATAAAATAATTTATTGGGTCATTTTAGTAGTGACGTGACCCAACTAGGTTTGGGTATGTTACAAAGTGGTATCATAGCCTTCGTTTCAACACTGGAACTATATGCACCAGAGTCAGAGCTGTAGGATACAACGCTGGGTCATGAATACCTACTACAAAATCAAGAATACATCGGACGATGTAAATGGTGATTGTTTATGTATACATTTATAACCCACATTCATAAGGAAAAATGAATACCAAGAGTTTATAAAGAAAATGTGAAGATATATGGATTAAAAGAAAATGGGCGAGTATGGAACCCCATGTAAGGAAATGAACTTTTGTGAGAAAGAATAATGAATCCAGAGGTAGTTAAATTTGAGTTGTTGATCTATGGAGATCAATGGTTAAGATAAGATAATTGAAGGGGGCTCGATGCCGGTGGGCTAGCCCAGCCATGTTAACACTATGATAACAACCTCATTTGCAGTGTCTGCATGAAAAAAGTGGATAATCGACTAAGTCCCAAGATGTTGCAGAGGTGGTGAACAAAACAGAGGATTAAGGGTATGGAGAGAAGTGTAGTATCCCCGCGGACCCACGAACCTGCGGTAAGAAGTGGAAAATCAACGAAGTCCCAAGATGTTGTGGAGGTGGTGAACACAGTGAAGGATCTGTGGTATGGAGATAAGTGTGGTATCCCCGCAGACCTGTGAACCTATGATAAGAAGTGGAAAATCAACTAAGTACCAAGAGTGGATTGATCGGGTAGAAGATATCAAAGATATAAATGTATATGGAAAATGTTGGAGGCCTGTGACTGTGGAAAGAACTCAGAAAGTGACTAAGTGTCAAGATGTCGTAGATCACGAAGATATCTAGACAAATTGTTAAGTATCAAGATATTGTGGAGGTTGTGAGCACGATGAAGAGTCGGGGGTATGTGAAGAAATGTTGTGGATGTTGGGTATGTGTTATATTATTTTCATGAGTAGTAGTGTCACTTGGAAATGTGTGCCTCAGGAAACATTTCTGCCTCAGGAAACGTGACACCTGCCTCAGGAAACATGTAATGTATTTAGGTGGTTTTTCAACACATGGTTTTTGCCGATGGTTTTCTATTTTCGGTTAAGGAATTAGGGTTTTGGACTAATCCAAGTCATTGGGTTAGGGTTTTGGATGCCGCTGGCTCCTATATGTATATTGTAATGTAAACAATGTATCACAATGAATGAATATAGAATATGCTGGTTTTCCCGGTTTGGGTTTCTAGGGGAAAAATATCTGTGTAATGTTTGTATTTGCCATTGTATCTTTTTTTGTTCTTTTCTGAATATTTGTTTGCAGTAGATATTGTACAAGGTTAGAATTTATAGTGGACCCATGAACCTGCAGTGAGATGTCGAAAATTGGTTAGGTATGAAGAATATATTGAATGGATATATCTCAAAGAAATAACTAAGTATCGAGAAGGAATCGGTAGAATGGAGATGTTCCATGGACCCATTCTGAAATATCAAAAAAATCGACTAAGTATAAAGAATTAGTCGAACATACATGGTCATAGATATAAGAGTCGAGAAAGTTCTCTAGATTCGCTGCCCACATTGAGATATGAGAAATGAATAAGTATGGAGAATCAACCAGGTGGCTAGGAGGCCACCATGTGTCATAGATCAGATGGCCAAAGAGTGAGGGATATGATGATTCATGATGTGTCATAGACATGTGGGGAAAATAATGGAAATGTATAAGTGAAAAGTGAGTGTGGCGGAACTAGAGGGTACAAATTGGAGATCGCGAAAGCCCAAAATGAAGAATACATATGAATTAGATCCGCAAAAAATCCATCAAGGCATACCAATGGTGAAGATATAGTAAAAAAATGATTGGATAGTTGTTGAGCATTCCTACTATGTTGCATGTGCTAATGAATATTCCTTCACTATTTTCCACCATAATTTCAGCTCGGATCTTGAATTGGAGCAAACAAATAGTCGATGGAAAGGACTTGAGGAATAGAAGAGATATATCAACATATAATTTTGTTTTGGGCATTATGTCTTCTCCCAAAATTGATAACAGTGAATTATGTAGCAGTAGAAGAATGGAATTTGCAACTTGTAAGTGTTGTAACTTTTCACTTATATTGAGGCATGAGGATAGTTGTTGGAAAGATGTTTCGGAAAATAATGCTTTTAAGGAATCCTACTTAGGAGTAGTGAATTAATATTATTCATAATTTAAAACAAATAATGACTTGTAATCTAATTAATAAATATTTTGCAATAAGCTTAATTCTAACAACAAATTATTACATGCACATTCTTGTAGAATTAGAGATATTGAAAAGAAGACTTTAGTTCCCACATGAGAATTAAAGGCATGGAGGATGATCAAGGGTCTTACAGACATGAAGAAGAAATTAGAGGTCAGCATACCAACATGGGTAATGATGAGACTGAGTCTAATTGGAGAAAAGATAGGTAGGAGCCTGCAACTATGAGAAGCCTGCAAAAGGAAGTGCAGAGCTATAAGGCTAATAAAGAGAAGAACACGAAGGATCAAGAAGAGATAATTAAAAGCCTAAATATGATACATAAGCAAGTTAAAAAGGATTCAGGAACAAGGAAAGAATCCAACACCAAGCAAGGGGAGGTGCCTAGTTCTCATGATAGGATGGATGATAATGGAGGATCTAGATGATCAACGAGTATTAGCAAACATCAAAATAATCATCATTCCCGAGGGAACTCTACCAAAAAAACATATGCATGTTCAAGGTTGGTGAGAAACCCAAGAACATCTCCTATCAGGCATTAGAGAAGAAGACATGGGTCAGATAGCTTGAAAGGGGAATTGAGGAAGATCATACCACCATCATTTGATGGAGAAAATAGGAAAGGGGAAGATGGAAAAGCATGGTTATTGGGAATGAGGAAATATTTCCAATTGCATAACTACTCATCAAATGAAGAAGCCAAAATTGTATCCTACCACCTTGAAGAGAAGGCATCCATGTGGTGGGACCGGTTGAAGCAATTTAAGCACCTTGATGAGAAAAAAATTTCTTGGAAGCAATTCAAGAAATATTTTCAGCAGCAATACTTGTCAGAGCAATATTATAACAAGAAGATGCAAGAGTTATTTGAAATAAAGCTTGGGAACATGACCATGGATGAATATGAGAGAACGTACTTGGAACTTCTCAGGTATGTGAGCTTCATCAAAGATGATAAGGTTAAAATTCATAGGTTCCTGAGTGGACTGCCATCCTTTTACAAGGATAAAATTCTGTTTGATTAACCCAAGAATTTATAAGAAGCCATAAGAAAAACCAAGTATTTATATGAGAAGAATAGAGGAAAGCCAACTTTCCAAAGGTCCTAGGATGACAAGAAGAAAGGAAATATGGATCAAAGGAAGAAAGGATTCAATCCACCTTTCATGAAGAATGGATCTCTATCATGTCATCAAGGGAAACCATCTCAAGAAGATCAGAAAATGCCAAATTTCTTAGGAAAGAAGCCAAGACAACAACCCATAAAGTGTTGGGGATGTGAAGGAGAACACATGTATAAATATTTTCCTCACCAAGGAGATAAGATGAAGATTTTGCATAGCGTCAAGAAGGAGAAGACAATAGAGGATGTGGACACAATCATGCCAAGGATCTATGCAGCCTTGGACTATAGAAAAGAAAAATATCAATCCCACATGATCAAAGTGGAAGGTAAGAATGATAATCATCCCATAGTCATCTTAATTGATTCTAGATTTAGTCATAGCTATATAAATCCAAAGCTAGTTGAAATATTTTAGTTGAAGAAATGTAAGCATTAAAAGTCTTGGTTAGTTTAACTATCTACTGGAACCAAGAGAAGAATTAGTGAGCTTGTTAAATAATCTTGTTAAATAATGTCCTATAAACATGAATGGAACTAACACTAAGGAATACTTGAACATCATACTTCTTGGGTCTTATGATTACTTGATTGGTATGGACTAGATGGAAAAACATTGTGCTATTTTAGATTGTTATAACAAGGTTTTCACATGTTTGGATGAAGAAGGGAGTTCAAGGACAATGCAAGTTATTCCAAGGCCTATATCTGTTTGAGAGATTTCAACATTGTAGCTGAAAAGAAGCTTTAGAAAAGGGTGTCAGATATATGAAACCCATATGGAAGAGCCAATGAAGGACAAGGAGCCGAGTCTTGAGGATTATCCAATCCTAAAGGAATTTGAAGACGTGTTTGAGAACTTTCTAAGATTTCCACCAAAGAGGGATATATATTTTTCTATTGACTTAATGCCTAGAGCTGCTCCAGTATCCAAGGATCCATATAGAATGAGCACACCAGAGCTAAAAGAGTTGAAAATGCAACTAGAAGAGTTGTTAAAGAAATGGTACATACAACCAAGTGTTTCTCCTTGGGTTGCCCCAGTTCTTTTTGTCAAAAATAAATATGGAACGTTGAGGTTATGTATTGACTTCAGACAACTGAACAAAGTTACAGTTAAGAATAAGTATCCTTTGCCAAGGATTTATGATATTTTTGATCAGCTGAAAGGAGAAATGATATTATCCAAGATTGACTTGGGGTCATGCTATCATCAAGTAATAATAAAATAAGGGGATACTAGCAAAACAACCTTTAGGGAAAAGTATGGACACTATAAATTTGTGGTGGTGCCTTTTGGGTTAACAAATTCACCAGCTACATTTATGTGTCTAATGAATGGGGTTTTCAGATATTTCCTGGAAAATTTTGTCATTGTATTTTTGGATGATATTATTATTTACTCCAAGATAGAAGAAGAGCATAAGCAACATTTGAGGATGGTGTTACAAGTATTAAGATAACACCGATTGTATGCTAAATTAAGTAAATGCACTTTTTATGAAAAATAGATCCATTATTTGGGTCACAGTTTCTCAGAAGAGGGCATAGCAACAGATCCATAAAATATTGAAGCAAACAAGAGTTGTCCAACACCAACAAAAATTTCAAGGGTTAGATCATTTATGGGTCTAGTTGGTTACTATAGGAGATTCATTGTGATTAAAGTTTGAATGGAGTGCTAAATGTGAAGAAACTTTCCAATGCTTAGAGGATCTGTTGACTAGTGCACCTATTTTGAAAGTTTCAGATCCATATGAGGATTTTGTTGTGTGCACAGATGCATGCAAGGAAGGGATCAATGGAGTTTTTATGAAAAATGGACATGTAATCTGTTATGAGTCTAGAAAATTGAAATAACATGAGATAAATTATGCTACACATGACTTAGAGTTAGCAGCCATAGTACATGACTTAAGGATGTGGAGGCATTATCTTATGGGTAGAAAATATGAATTAAGGATAGAGAATAGTGGTATGAAATATTTGTTTGAAAATCCAACACCAAATGATAGACAAACTAGATGGATAGAATTTATTAGTGAATACAACTTTGATATCAAGCTCATAAAGGGAAAAGAGAATAAGATGGATGATGCACTCAACAGAAGGGTGCATAAAATGCATGCTACAACCTTTAGTATGTACATGACATATTTAAAAGATAAAATTCTAGAAGTTGTAATAACATATCAACATTATGTGCAAGTTAAACAAAGATTACAACATGATAATATACAACATAAATAGAAGGATTACAAGGTAGAAGATGATGGAATCCTCTTATTTCATAATAGAGTTTATGTCCCAAATTCTCAAAAATTGAGAAATTTGGTTCCAGGATATCAGAAAACTATTACAGCTGTGAGAGGCCAATATTTTTGGCCTGGTATGAAGAAAGATGCCATTAATTATTTTTCCATATGCATGGAATGTCAAAAGGTAAAGGCTGAACATAGACATCCAATAGGATTGTTGCAACCATTTCCTATTCCTGAATGGAAATGGAAAGTTGTTACTATAGATTTTATTACCAAATTTCCTAGGATAGTAAGGCAACATGATTCCATCATGGTATTGGTGGATAAGCTTACAAAGGTTGCACATTTCATTCATATAAAAGTAATTCATAAGGTAGTCAATATTGTTGAAATTTATACGAGAGAAGTTGCTAGACTACATGGTGTGTCGAAGACAATAGTATCAGATCGAGACCCCAAGTTCACTTACAATTTTTGGAAGGGGTTGTTTAGTGGATTTGGAACAAATTTAAATTTCAGTACGACATATCACCCAGAATCAGATGGGAAGACAAAGAGAATTAATTAGATAATTGAAGATGTTGATAATGTATGTAATGGACAATCCTTCTAAGTGGGAGGACTCCATCCATTTAGTTGAGTTTGCATACAACAATGACTATCAATAATCCTTGAAGATGAGCCCATTTGAAGCATTGTATGGTAGGAAATGCAACACAACAGTAAGTTGGGATAACTCGCCTGACAGATCTGTGATTGGGAAAAATTTGTTAAAGGAAATGGAAGAATAGATGGTAAAGATTTGACAAAATTTGAAAGTTGCCCAAGATCGACAAAAAATATATGATGATAAAAAGAGAACAAATAGAGAATTCAAAGTGGGAGAGAATGTGTTTTTAAAGGTTAAATCTAAGAGAAGCTCGATGAAATTGGGAAGTTACCCAAAATTGGAAACGAGATATTGTGGGCCTTTTGAGATCTTAGAAAGGATAGTACCAATTGCATACACGATAGCATTACCTACATCCATGAGAATTCATAACATGTTCCATGTGTATTTATTAAAAAAGTATGTACTCGATTCTAATCATACGATTGATTGGAATGCAATCCAGGTGGAACACGAAGGGGATTTTCGGGTGGAACCAATGCGCATCCTTGACAAAAAAATCAAAGTTCTCAAGAACAAATCCATATGCTTGGTAAAGTTTCAATGGACCTGTTACAGTCCTGAAGTTGCTACATGGGAGCACGAGGAATCCATGCGAGACGCATATCCATACATTTTTGTAAATTTTGAAGAAAATTGAATGTACATTTGTACATAAGCGAAAGAAGACTCTATTTTGGCAAGCTGAAATTCTTGGAGCCACAATTTAGATATTTTCATCCAATCGATGTTTGGGTTGAGGGGAAAGGGGAATTGCTGGTTGGAATTGCTGCGTGAGTCATTAAGTTGTAGAATTATCATGTATTTTGATATAATGTTTATGTGTGTGTGTGTGTGTGTGGTTATATGCAATGAGGACTATGCAGTTTGTAGGGGAAGGGTAATGTAAAATCTCCATTTTCAACCGCAAAATATCAATGTGTACTGTAAATATAGCTTTTGGCCAAGAGCCAAGCGTTGTACATTGTAAATGTGATGTATGGCAGAGAACCAATATATAAACGATGTAAATTGAAATATAATGAATAAAATGTATTTCCAGCTGTAGATGGAAATAAATGGAGACTTGGGGGATAAGTATCCACAAGAGAGGGAAGGAGTCCAAGGGGGAGAGTTACCCATATCTAGTAAACCAAGACCCATTTTCTATTTTACTCTAAATTATCCTTTCCATGAACCTTCCATTAGTTGTTGAATGTTCTAGATCTCAATCACTGAATTCATGCAAGAGGGTTGGTGTGAGAGTCACTTCCCATAATTATTGAGAGCATGGGGGATGACTACAATCATGACGCCACCTGCCCTCGCTGGCGTGGTCGCTCCACCAGGACCTTCTGTTTCACACGGGCCCGAAGAGTCAACGCTCTTCAACTCCCTAGGGAATCACGAGTCACCCACAGCTTCAACCTCCGATGGTCAACGGGTCAACCTTCCTACTATCGGGATTTTCCCTATCGGGAAATCACAACTCCGACGTCACAATCCCCTTGCTTCCCAAATCGCCGAACCCCGAATCCCGATCCAATGCCACGTGGATTCCACTATGCCTCCGGGTCCCACGCTGCCACTTTTAGTCTTCGGGACTTCGCGGATCGCGGATTCACGATACCAAAGTCTCCTGCTGCTGGAAACCCCGAATGCCGAAACCCCGACGCGCTGGATTCGTGCCACCTGTCCCCGTTATAATTAACGGCTCTGATCGAGTCGGGAAATCGCGACTCGCGATTTCAACGGGCATATGACTCTTGCACTCACAAACCCCGACTCTCCGATATGCGATGGCCAATGGTTCTTTCGCTGCCTGAGGGTTAACCTCCTCGCTTCTTCTCCCAGACCCAACGATCCTCGGGACTTCGCGAATATGCGCGACGATTTAGTTCGTCGATTCTCTTCCTCTATGATGGGACTTCCTCTGCGCCACCTTCATCCTGTGTGGTTCCACTTGGCGGATTTCTTCAGCGAACGAAAGGAGCTATCCCTCTTGAGCTTTCACTAGTTCGAACTCCTTCAAGGAATTCTCGAACCTGCTCCCTGTGCTCGATCTTCAATCACTTCCCTAAGTGTTGAAGTTTTCTGGGTTCCGTGCGCTCACGCTCGCATCAAGGTTAAATCCCTCCTTCTCTCAGACTTGCTACCGAGACTCGAACTCGACCTGCACTCGCCTGCACGGCTCGAATATCTCAAACCCACTCTGGACAAAGGAGAACAAAAGTTCAACTGCTTATCCTCCTCGACGCACTCTATGCGGAGGTATTCAACTGCACTCGATGCAGGAATCTCCTGGCCTAAGCAAAGAAACAATTGAATCTCATTCTCTCAGGTTCCTAACCTGATATGCAATCACATAAGCAGCATATAACAAATAAGCATAAAATGAAGCAAACATACACAAGCACAATATCAACAGCACATAGAGGTCAAACGCGTCCATGGAATTAAATCAGGCTCTTCCTATTAATTCAATAACTGTACATGGAGGTTTCTTCTTCACAAGCTCTCCGCTCTGCTCTCTCTTACTCCTATATGAATGAATACTAATACAATGATACAAAATAGGGTGTCTATATTCCGTTTTCCCTCTCTAAACTAAAACTGTCTAATCTACAGTTAATTATTCTACCTACCTGCATTAACTCTAAGTAAATGCCTCAGCTACCTAAGGACTAGAGCTTATCCGCTCAAGGTCCGTTACAATGTACAGTACGCTTCATCTCATCAAAACATTTATGTTTGGCGCAGCCATATATTACAATGGTTCAAAACTTGGATGCTGGCGCTTTCCAGCTGTTCCTTTTCCTTCACGCGCTGCTCGGTTGATAGTTCGTGGATGCCCTCGTGGATTCTCCTGCATCATACTCCTCGGCTCAAAAGATTTCATGGGCTCCTGCTCATGAGCTCCTGTATAGTCTGCCCATGTTTTAAAATCATCGCTTCTGTTTCCCAGCTGGCATCCTCCACTGGGTGATCTTTCCACTTCACCAGGTATTCAAAATATTGCTTCCTCCTGGTCTTTTTACCTGCTCTCTTCCCCAGTATGCACTCCATCTGTGGCTTCTGTGCAACTGGTAGCTGCTTCTGCCACTGGACCGCTGGTTCAACAGTTCCAGTGTCGGCTCCATCAGTTTTGTACGGGTATAAATCCGATATGTTGAAAATCGGAGATATCCCGATGCCCTCTGGTAATCCAAGCTCATACGCATTCTCGCCAAATTTCCTTAGAATTTTGCACGGCCCTATCTTCTTCATCTTGAGCTTGTTATATGTTCCCCTCGGAAACCTTTCCTTTCTTAAGTGTGCCAGAACCATGTCCCCAACTGCAAACTGGAGTTGTCTCTTCCTCTGGTCGGCTCTGCGCTTGTACTCTTGATTCGTCCTCTGCAATCGCTGCTTCACCCCTGCGTGAAGTTCTTTCATCGCCTCAGCGAATTCTTCAGCCCTTGCGCTGCTTGTCTCAGCCAGTTCTGGCTCCCTGAGCTCAGATACTCCTCTCGGCTGCGTCCCATATAAAATCTGAAATGGGCTCTTACCTGTACTCCGGTTCACCGAATCGTTATACGCAAACTCGGCCTGTGGTAAGATCTGATCCCAACTGCCATGATTCTCTGTCACCAGACTTCTCAACAGATCCCCTAGGCTCCTGTTTACCACTTCGGTCTGCCCATCTATCTGCGGATGGTAAGCAGAACTGAAAGCTAAGTCAGTACCCATCTTCTTCCATAGCGTCCTCCAAAAATGACCTATGAATTTTGTATCCCGATCCGAGACTATGCTTCTCGGCAATCCATGCAATCGCACGATCTCTTTAAAAAACAAGTTGGCAATGTGTGTGGCATCGCTGGTCTTATGACACGGAAGGAAATGTGCCATCTTCGAAAACCTGTCCACCACAACAAAGATGGAATCAACTCCTCTTTGCGTTCTCGGTAAGCCCAACACAAAATCCATACTGATGGCTTCCCATGGCCTCTCAAGAATGGGTAAAGGTTGATATAACCCAACATTCTGCTTTCGGCCCTTCACGTGTTGACATATCCTGCACCTGTCAACAAAATGTTTCACATCTGCACGCATGCCCGGCCAAAAATATGACTCGCTCAGTTTGGCGTACGTTTTGTCATGTCCAAAATGACCTGCTAAGCCCCCGCTGTGCTTCTCCTTCAGCAAATTCTCTCTCATAGAGAAATCTGGAATGCACAGTTGATTGCCTTTAAAAAGCAATCCATCCTGTATCAATAAGTCTATCCACGGGCTCCTGTCTCTGAGAACCGGGTTCTCAGCGGATTCATAAGCTTCGCCAAAATCAGCATCACCTGCATACATGTCTTTTAAATTTTCAAAACCTAAGGTTTTGATCCTGAACTCCTGCAGCAACAAGCACTTCCTTCTCAAGGCATCAGCTACCTTGTTCGCAGTCCCTGAAATATGCTTGATCACAAACGTGAAATTCTGCATATACTCTACCCACTTCGCATGCTTCTGGTTCAGCTT
>ML791243.1:113913-131530 GCA_009831015.1 Picea engelmannii
CAGTACGCTTCATCTCATCAAAACATTTATGTTTGGCGCAGCCATATATTACAATGGTTCAAAACTTGGATGCTGGCGCTTTCCAGCTGTTCCTTTTCCTTCACGCGCTGCTCGGTTGATAGTTCGTGGATGCCCTCGTGGATGCTCCTGCATCAAATCAGCTTGGAGAAGAGTGTAAGTCAATCAAGCAAGAGAAATATAGAAAATCTGTATGGGTAGGAGACTTGATTTCGGTACATTCTCGTGTTTTCATAAAGAGTGGTTTTAAATGGAGTTTTTCTGGGGGACAAGCATAGTGTTCTAAGTATGGGAGCTTGAAGGAAGTTGTGTGGAAATGTTGGCTGCTATTTTGGAACTGTAATTTCGTGGAGAAGAGGCCGTGTGCCTGGAAGTGACAAGCTTCTCAAAGGTCATCCAAGGAGTCGACATTTTGGTTGCTGGGTGAATTTGCGTTGCAACTGTAGAATTCCTGAAGTCCCAACAAGTCAATTTCATGTTAGAGATATTTTTGGATCAAAACTGTGTGTGGAGTTTTGAAACGTCCAATGTTTCGAGTGGACACTCCACCCATCAGCAGGGACCTAAAAATATTGCATGTAGTAAAAGAGACCGTTGAATCCAAGCACCTGATCTACTTTTACCAAACCAAAATCTTATCCCATGCCCCTGATTACTCCTCTCGTCTCATTCAAGAAACCCGTGAAAGTGAAAAAAATCCTAATAATTTCAATCACGAAGATGGATACAAACTTAGCCATTCCTAGAAACCTATCATTCATCACCTTGACCATCATACCTCCACACTTGACACCTCATGACTCCCTAACCTATCTGGCTAGCTAAACAGTTCCCTCTTATCTTTCTGATCCTTTCCTGACTTCTTTTCTCCTAATCTCCAACTCTTCATCCTTTCACATTTCTCCACCACTTTTAATATTTCTCCTTATTAACCTTATATCCTTTAACCCCTGTTTTATTTTATTTTCAACCCTCTTTTAATTTAAACCCTCCTTTACTCTTTTCACATTTCCCCATCTTAACTCAACCTCACCTTCATTTTAATCACTTGATTAATCTTCTCTTTTAGATACATTGATAACCTTCTCTCCCAATCTCCTTATCTTTTTCATCCTTTTTATTACAAACTCACCTTAATAACTTTATTATTTTTCACTTGATTAATCGTCTCTATCAAATGTATTTTTAACCTTATCTCCCTTTCCCATTAACTAGTTCATCCGTTCTATTACAAACTCTCCTTAATAACTTTATTACTATTGCCTTAAATTCTCTATTACTAAACACTTGAATCTTCCTTCCTCTCCCCTCTCTTAACCTAACTCTAATGTCTTTTGACTTATACACTATCTCCAATCTCTCCCCTATTGATTTTTTTACCTCATTGTTAAATTTAATATTATCAATAAAATACTCTATCATTTAAATTATTTTCAATTTAATATTTCATCATTACACCCTTTGAATAAGTTAATATTATATCAAAAGAATACTCTTTTAGATAAATACTTGTCATTTTAATAATTTTTTTGAATACTTTAATTTTATACAATACTTTACCATATAAATTCTTTTAAATTTAATTTATTATACTATCCTTATATCACGTGGATACTATAATTTATAATTTATGGATTCTTTCACTTATTTACTTTCATCTTACTTCATTCTTACTGTTATGAATTTAATCAATGCCTTTCAAATATTTTCAACTATAATTTCCATCATTCAATTTTTGGTATATTTTTACCTTCTTTATTATTCTTATCTTTCATTTAATAATATACCTAATACCAATGACTATACAACTAATTAATGGTAACCTATATTTCGTTATATATATTTATATCTCAACACTCTCTTTTATTACATACAATATTTTCAATTCCCCGATCATGGGTAGAGTGTCCACTTGAAACATCGAACATTTCAAAACTCCACACATAGTTTCGATCTAGAAATATCTCTAGCATGATGATTAATTGTGAAAACCTGCACACTCAGATAATCAATTTCTTGTCTATTTTGTGCTTAAATCTCTAGAGGGGAGTGGAAAGGCCCGAGGGACTGTGAGCAGTGAAGGAGAATTCCATCCCTTGGGTTGTGCAGGTTGAGGTAAAGTTTGCCGGTAGGATAGAGTTAACTGAGAGTTTGACTGTTAAAAGGGGGACATTAGGCAACCTTAGAGAACTCCTTTTTTATGGATTCATAGCCCTGACTTGGGGGTGTATTTCTGTGGAGAAATGGAGCAACAAGGCTATGGTTGTGAGGGATGTCCATAGTTTGAAACGGGTTTCACATTTCATTAAGATATGTATTCCTATGTGATGTGGTTGTCCATGTTAATTGTTGATATAAGTGCTGCACAATATACTCTGAGTTATATTTGGTTATTGTTTCTTACTGAAAATAGGAAAATGCATTTATGTCTCTATTTCATGGTTGAATGTTGTTGTATGTAAATAACTATTGATGTGCATAGTAAGAGTAATTGTATTTATGATTTTATAGAACATGGACAACCGAGTGAACTTGTATTTCATGCTGTAAGTTAATTTCCACATTTTATATTGGTATTAGAAATTTTATTGGGTGAAATTAGTAGTGACATGACCTAGTTGGGGCTGGGTACATTACACATATTAACTCCTGATCTATCATAAACTAAAAGACATCAAATCCTTGGATATGCAAACATTTCTTCAAGCTTTGTATTATAAAAAAAACTTGCATCTCCAAGAATTTGATTCCTCTTGCATGATAGATTTGGAGTTAAGATGGATCTACTATGGTTTAAGTGAACATGTATAACATAGTTAACATCATTTAGACAAATAAGTACTAATATAATTGTGTATAATATAAGTCTCCCCCTTAAAAATTCTTTGTCCTTGAAACATAGTTAAAGAAGATTGTTATTCTCTAAAAACCTTATTTCTAAATAGGAATATTTGATTAGTAAACTCTTCCACTTAGATGAGATATTCTTGTTATTATCGTAAATTGAAGAAATGAGATGAAAAGATCTTTGAAGATTCGAATAATATTATCGTCTTGTAAAAATATCAATCCATATTAGATCATATTTTTGGGACTACTTATTGATAAGGCTCTTAATTTGAACTTCTTTGATTGTGACTTTAAGTTGTATTATAATTATGATTATTTAAAATGTAAACAAGTGATTATATATATATATTTTTAAGTAAAAAGAGTTGGAACCTTTTATATTGGCATAGACAAAATACAGCAATGTTGGGGATGCCAGCTGTCCCTCCTTAGCAGGAAACCGAGGCAGCTGGACATCCCTGTCCACATGTCATCATAGTTGCAGAGCAGTTAGAAAGTAGCAAAATTAACACTGCTATCTCCCGCCCGTAGGAAACCAGGAGTAGCAGGTCGCAGCATAAAACTGATGTTTGCATCTAAAACTAAAACATAAAGAAAGTTGATTGTCCACAGGCATAGACTATTAAAACAAAACCACAAGCAAAGTTTGGGTCTGAACATCAGGTAACCTCGGAGCCCAGGTGAGTGTCGGCAGACTCAGTGTGCCTCCATCGCGCTGGAAAGGCGTAAGCTCTGGCACATGTTGGACATTGTTTCTTCGGCGTAGCTCTTGAATGCACGGCGAAGAACATATCAATCCTCTGCTCCAGCCGCTCGATGCGAAAGACATGGTATTCTAGGAGGTTTCGCACGTCAGAGATGAGACTGAGATAATCCCCTGTGGCTGAGGGTGGCTGTGCTGGGCTGGTATCTGCCGTCGCTCCATGCTCTTTATCTCCCATGTCTCCTCTGGTGGGTTCGGGAGGAGGTTCCTCCTCCACATAGCAAGGAGAATAAGGTTCTTCTTTGCCGCTGTCGCCGTGGTGGCGCTTCCCACTTGCCGCTACTGGAGTGCTGGCCAAACCAAAGTGCGAGCGGGGGTTCCAGTTTTCTGGGACCGTGAACAAGGTATGCGTAGGGGGGCTTTCCAGTCCTTCGTCCGGTATCACCTCCTCGACAATTGCCATTCCCCTCATCCTTCTTCGCCTGGCAGCCACTGCCATTGCTTTTTCAAAGGCCTCCTTCCTCTTTCGTCACGACTTCGCTGCATGCCAAGCCACTCCTCGTCGCGGTGTCCCCCTGAGTCATGGCATGGTGATGCAGAGTGATAATACGACCAGGTGAAATGGCCAGGTCAGTCGGACGCGAGCAAACTTGTTGTTAAGCCAATGCTGCTGTGAGACAGAGGGTCCCGGGAGCTCTCTACAGCCTGGAGTTACACTACTAACAATGAACCCGAGCGTTATGCCAATTACAATAAACACCACCATCACTTCCTTCATTAATGTCTGAAACTCAGTACGGGTACCTTCCTCTTGTGCGAGCAGGCTCCGCATATGAATATGCCTGTGTAAATTCATGGCGAATTAATGGGCATTTGATGTGAGCCGGTGAGCGCCATGCCACCGCGTCCCAGCTCGCCTCCACATGGTCGCCTAAGCTTCCCTATCACCCCATCTGGGAAAAGTGATTATATTTTTTAAGAATAATACAAGTAATGCATTTGATTAGAGCATCAACTCTTATGATTTGGGTGATAATAAGTTTTTCTTGAAAAAAATTCTTCCTAATATCCTCTTTAGAGACTCATGATTAACCTTCATTGTGTATTTTTTTCCTAAGGAAACCCTCACAACAAAACCCAAAGGATGGTTTCCCACATTCATGGATGACATCCCTAGTAAACTTGTTGGTGCAAAGTAGTGTATCTAACCCATGAGGATTCAAACTAGGTACCACCTAGAATGGAACTAGATAAATTCCCAACAATATTAACAATAATCGGTAGATATAATCCCTTAGGATAAATAATATTCATTGCATATTTATATCGTCATCATATACTTTTATTTTCCCTTGTATCTCTGATTTCTTAAATGGGCTTTACAATATCCTTAAGAAAATTATTGATGACAATTCAATGAATCTAGATCAAAAGTTTACAATATATCTTAGGATCCTTTAGAAAGAAAAGAATGAGAAGGCACAAAAGGACGTCTAACCTTCATCCATGCCAATGAATTTTTCAATACGAATCCTAAAATTCCACGTGGAAACCACATGAGCTCCAAATCATACATCATCACGTGCGTGGGAAAATTGGTTTATGATTTGGTTACAAGGAATATGAGACAGTTGGAGATATAGTAGTGACAATTTTGATAACATTTAGAGGAGTTGTTTCAATAAAAATGGAATTTCAAGAGCTAGAGAGGGTTTTTTCCCTTGCATATTCATAAGACATTGTTTAATTGTTTTATGGTTTGACCTTTTTTGTTGGAATCCAGCAACATAAATATGCACGCAATCACAATTTTTTGTTGTTTAAATTGCATTTATGAATGAAAAATGGATTTAGCGTGCTAAAAAACCCCCGGGACACTCATATTATGAAAAATTAACCACTCAAAAATGCTGATCCAATAATTTCTCGTCGGATTTTGGGCAAAATTAGACAAAATATCCTCAAAAAAGGGCCAAAACTTAGAACAAGTAGATTACGACTATTGGTAATTTGTATAGATGAAAGCAAGTTTTTAACAATTTGTGTAATGACCATGTAAATTAATAATATAAGGAGGCTTATCATCCTAAGTAAATAATAAGTCAAATTTGTTTTTCGTGGTCATTGTTTATTTTGTTTTATGTGTGTATTTGAAATTACTTCCATTTCCATTTATTGTACATAATTTGTATTTGTTTACATTGTTTTTTTTATGTGCTTTGATAATTATATAACTTTGTCCTTGCATTATTGCACATAGAGTAGCATGGTGCATTTACAAGTCAATTTGATAGAGATGTTGTTAGGTCGGTAATGCATACAATAGAGATGTTGTCTTGTGGGTAATGCTTACATCATCACGTGTCAGCTTTAAAAAAACACTTATAACAAATAAGAGAAGTAGTACTATATGTTAGCCAACTTTAAATATAATTGGAAAAAAAAAATCTCCATATATATGAAAAAGATAGAGATTTGATATACACTTAACATAAAAAATACTATATAAAGAGATAAAAATAGAAGTACTAGATTTACACATAAATACACATACTATAAATATAATATTTCCATAAAAATATTGTTATGATACAAATACAAATATCTTAACAATAATCAAAATTGTATTTTTACATATCCAGTGAGGCTACAACCAACCCAAATCTATTTTAAATGATAAAAAACTTTATACCTCAAAATATTTGATTCCTCTCGATACTTGACAAATACGAGATTAAAATAAATCTAGGCTAATAAAATTAAAAAGGAGATAAAAAATGACACAAAAACCAAAAATTAGTTTTTCAAATGAATTAATAACTTGCCAAAATATGTTCTTCTCTTACAAATCTTCATTCTTCCTATGTAAACTTATTCCTATATTAACACATAAATTATACATTACTTTTAAGGGCAATTGTAGTATGCTTTTCTACCCTTTCAACATTTACCAAAAACAATAGAGATTCGATTCATTTAGAAATAAATTTGTCTCGTAGTTTAAAAAATGGAGGATGTAAAATAACATTGTGTAAATGTGTTGAACCTGCACATAATAGATCTAGCTAAACAATAATACACACATTTGCAGAGAGAAATTGAGAAAGAAGAAGCAAGAGAGAAAGAATGGAAGGATTCTCATTCACTGTATTCCACACTCAAAGAGTGAATAATTTACAATAGATATAGGATACATGAGTAGCTAATGATCCATAATGGTGGTATAGAGTGATATGGACACACACCAACAATTGCGGGAGTAAACTTCCACCTAGTCTAGTCTCTCGGGCAGTTACACGAGTGAACTGCCACCTAGTTCAGTTAACTAGTCAACTAGTCTTCAGTTAACTGACTGAACATAGAGTAGTGAGGAGTTAAATTAGGAAACCAAGAGTAATGTGCCAGTTTGGTGATGATCCCAAGTCAAGTGCGCATTATCTAGTTATTATCCCAATATTGCATGGTGACAAAACCAATGCAACATCTAAGCTCAACTCAACTAGTCAAACTGAAGTGTCAACTGAAAGAGAATATTATCCAAGTGGAATATTCTCCCCTGAAATATAGGAGACTGGATAATGACTAATAAACAAGGAAAAACCTTAGGAAAAATAAATCCTAGGTGTGTGTGAAGTAACTCCAAACCCCCCCCTAAACATTATTATGGTGAAAATAAAGAATGGGTCCCGGCAACAAGGCCATGTTAGGTACCCAAATACAAAAGATGCACTGAAATAAAATAAAAATAAAAATGATAAGGAACAAAAAAACAGTTGCTAAGCAACCATGTCCTTCACTCTAAGAAGACCTCACAACTGTGCAAGTTTGTGCTCGTTGAAGATTTTGTTGAAGATGTAGATGTCTGCATGGATCTGATGAAGTATATGCCCCATTGATATGTCCACACATATCCACTTTATATTCTTGTAATGAAGAATGTACAAATAAAGTTTGGATGAAATTTTGAAAACCGTGCGGCCGTTTATGGAAAAACGCTGAAATTTTGTTGATTTTGAAACGATCATAACTTGACTTTTCGGACTCCGTTTCAGACGATTTGTTTTTTTAAATTGGATAATTTCCCGAGAGGAATTCAAATATCCAATTTGTTTTTGCAAATAGTTCTAAGAAAATATCATAATTGAGTCTGATGTGCATGTCTCTCTTTTTGTCTCCTGAGATGCATGCATTGTGCATGGAAACGTATCTGCATGTGACTCCTGAGATGCATGCCATATATATTCCACATGAATTTCAGAAAAAAAAATATGAAACGGATTAGACATCATCTTCAATTAATGGAATACACATTTTTGTAGATACTTGTGTAGAAGGCTTTTCAAACTGAGATGATTTATCTTCTAGTGGCTTTTCTACATTCTCTATCTTGTCAACATTTTGCATGGATTCTTCTTTATTCCAAAATAAAACCTTCAATCTTCTCCATAAATCATTTGGAGTGAATTCTTGTGAGTCATCATATACTTGATGGAGAATTTCGGGAGAAATAAAATAGAGGATACATCCTATGGCCATATCTTGTCTATTGAGAAAGTCATTTTTCCCATCGACATAATTAGGATCTACTTCCATTGCCATAGTTATTTGGTACAAGCCTCTGCATCTGAGAATAATAAGAATTTTTGGCTTCCATTCCAAATAGTTATGAGGCGTGAGTAGTATTTCTGGTGAATAATCCATCTTTTTGTTGTCTTCAATCTTTTGTACCTGCAAATTTTTTTTGGTGTATCTTTTTCTTAGCAGTCCGTTGGCTCTGATACCATGTAAATGTGTTGAACTTGCATAGAATAGATATATCTAGAAAATACCACACACATTTGCAGAGAGAAATTGAGAAAGAAGAAGCAAGAGAGAAAGAATGGAAGAATTCTCATTAATCGTATTTCACACTCAAAGAGTGAATAATTTACAATAGATATAGAATACATGAGTAACTAATGAGCCATAGTGGTGGTCTAGAGTGATATGGACACACACTAATAGTTACGGGAGTGAACTTCCACCTAGTCTAGTCTCTCAGGCAATTACGAGAGTAAACTGCCACCTAACTGAGTTAACTAGTCAACTAGTCTTCAGTTAACTGACTGAACAAAGAGTAGTGAGGAGTTAACTCATGGAATCAAGTGTAACGTGCTATTCTGGTGATGATCCCAAGGAAAGTGCACATTAGCATGGTGATGATCTCAATGTTTCATGGTGACAAATCCAATGCAACATCTAAACTCAACTCAACTAGTCAAACTAAAGTGTCAACAGAAAGAGAATATTCTCCAGGTGGAATATTCTCCCCTAAAATAAAGGAGATTGGGTAATGACTAATTATGACTAATAAACAAGGAAAGAACTTAGGAAATATAAATCCTAGGTGTGTGTGAAGTAACTCCAACACATTGTGTGTTCCTTCACACATATTGTTGCTTTGAGTTGTGTTTGTCCATTTCCAACCAATATTATGATTAGAAATTTCTCCTGTTGGTGCAAAGGTTGCTGAAAAAAATGCAATGGGTTAAAATGTAAAATGTATTATTTGAAATTGAACTCCATTACAATATGTCAATTAAAGGATTATTATTTTTGGGAGCTATCTTTAAACGCATAAATCAATTTTTCTTAGTTGGAAACATAGCATAGCCATTTGATTAATGGGATGCATGTAAATTAGAAATACAACATGTCTAATGTGTGGAATGGTACACTATTGTGATTCACTTCACTATCCAATAATGCAAGTGGAGATTGTGTTGTTTCTCAATCTTAACACCCCTAATGTGTTCCTTGAGCCTCTACATCTAGAGACATGCATGCAAACCATTATTTCCATGCTCTTTGGTTTTACATGGAAACAACAATGTTTGATATCAATTTCATACCAACGATCTTGTTGGGTATGTGTTATATTATTTGTGCGTAGGGGGGTTCGGGGGCAGTGCTCCCGATAAATTATTTTCCTCGAGAAACGTGTCACATTTTTGCATCGATTTTCGTGTCCATTGTTGGGAGATTTTTTGGCACATGGTTTTTGTCGATGGTTTTCTATTTCCAGTTAAGGAATTAGGGTTGATGACTAATCCAGGTCATTGGGTTAGGGTTTTGGATGTCGCTGGCTCATATATGTATATTGTATTGTAAAAAATGTATCACAATGAAGGAATATAGAATATGCTGGTTTTTTCGGTTTGGGTTTCCAGGGGAAAAATCTCCGTGTAATGTTTGTATTTGCCATTGTATCTTTTTTGTTCTTTTACTGAAAATATGTTTGCAGTAAATATTGTACAAGGTTAAAATCTACATTTGGTATCAGAGCTTTGTTGGTTTCATGGGGACACCTTTGTGGTCAAGGGTTTGGCTTGGGACTGTGATAAATCTTGATATAGTGGGAGATCTGTGGTATTGATTTTTTAGGTGAAAGAAATGGCGATCAATTCAGAAATGGAGATTGAGAAGTTTAATGGGAAAAGTTTTGAGCTGTGGAAGCTCAAGATGGAAGATCTGTTGGTGGACAGAGATCAATGGATCACGGTAGATCCAGGTACTGAACGCAAAAAAACTTCAATAGATGACTGGAAAAATTTGGATCAGAAGGCTAAGAGCACAATTCGACTGTGTCTCTCAGATTCAGTATTACTGAATGTGTGAGAGGAAGCTACATCCGAGGTTTTATGGGATAAGTTGGGGAATTTGTATCAGTCTAAGTCCCTAGTAAATAAACTATTACTGAGAAATACGCTGTATAACTTGAGGATGAGATATGGAGTCTCTGTGGCAGAGCATTTGAACGCTTTCAATACTATGGTAAGTCAGTTACTATTTGTTGAGATTAAAATTTTAGATGAAGATAAGTGTATCAATTTACTATGTTCTTTACCAAACTCGTGGGATAGTCTGGTTGTGGCCATAGGTAGTAATACAACTGCCTTGAAGTTTGATGAAGTGGTCTCATCCTTGTTGTTGGAGGAGATGAGACAGAAGAATATAGAAGGATAGAGCAAAAACACATTATTTGCAAGAGGATGCTCCCAGCAAAGAAATAGATCTAAGTTCTCAAGTGGGAGATCTAAGTCTAAGGGTAGATCTAAATCTCCCATAAATTTTGTAAAGGTATGTTGGAGATGTGGAAAAGAAGGGCACTACAAGAAGCAATGTAGATCCAAAGTTGAGAAAAAGAAGGGATCTGAAGAATATTCTTCTACAAAAGAAAATACCTCTAAAGAATAAGGAGGGGATGTGTAATTGGATTCTTAAAGCACACATGTAGATCATGAGGCATGGTTGGTTGAATAAAGTGCATCCTTTCATATGACTCCCCATAGGGAGTGGTTCTGTGAATATGAAAGGTATTATGGATGTAATGTTTTCCTAGGTGATGAATCGACAACCAAAATCATAGGTCGAGGAAAATTCAAGTTGAGGCTCATAGATGGAAGTATTAGAAAACTACTTGGTGTTCTGCACATCCCAGGATTGGCCATAAATTTGATTTATGTAAGTAAAATGGATGATGCAAGGTTAAAAACAATATTTGAAAAGGAAACCTGCATGATGGTTTGAGGAGAAATGGTGTTGTTGAAGGGAGTTTGGGTTGAAACTCTATATAAGTTGCAGGGAAGCACTATTAGTGATGGGTGTAATAGTTCCATTGTTCCTGATATTGGAGTTGAAGAAGAAAGAAATCCTACAGTCTCTGGAGAAAAGGTTATGTTGTGGCATCAAAGACTGGGGCATATCAGAGAGAAGGGTCTTCGACTACTACACGGTAAAGGTATGGTTGAAGGTATGTCTAACTACTCTCTGGATTTTGATTTCTATGAACATTGTGTATATGGGAAGGAAAATTGGGTAGGATTCCCCTCTAATGCAACGTGGGCAGAAGGAATTTTACAACTAGTTCACAATGATGTTTTTGGACTGTGTCGGTCCCATCTTTGGGAAAATCTATGTACTATGTCTCATTTATAGATGTATTCTTGAGGAATACTTGGATATATTTCCTCATGAATAAATATGAAGACTTTGACATGTTTAAAGAGTTTAAGGCTCTTGTTGAGAATCAAATAGAGAAAATAATTAAGGTGTTGAGGATAGATAATGGCAGAGAGTTCTGCGGGAATGAATTTGAATAATTCTGTAAGAAGTGCGGTATAGCAAGGAAGAAAACTACTCCATATACAACTCAACATAATGGAGTTGTAGAAAGGATGAACAGGACGCTGATGGAAAAAGCAAGGTGCATGCTCAGTGGTGTCAAGTTATGGAAAAAATTCTGGGCAGAGGTAGTGGGTACTACATGTTACCTGGTCAACAGATCACCCTCATCAATGCTGGATGATAAGACTCCACAAGAGGTATGGACTGGTAAGAAACATTCTCTCACACATCTCAAGGTATTTGGTTGTGAGGCATATGTTCATGTTCCAAAGGAAAACAAGAGTAAGCTAGATAAGAAGGATGAAAAGTGTATCTTTATTGGGAATAAATATAGTCTCAAAGGTTATAAGCTTTCGAACCCAGAAACTAAAAAGGTAGTGTATAGCGGAGATGTAGTATTTAGAGAAATGAAGGATGTTGTTAAACATGAATTCCTACCAAGTAAGGAAGAACCAAATAAAATAGAGTTTGATTTAAAGGATGATGATCAGATTCTACAAAATAACAAGAATCAAAAGAACAAGATCCTCATACTCCAGTATTGAGGAGATTGATTTGAGAAAGAAGGCTACCAGAAAGGTATAATTCACTTGATTTTTGTTCAAATTTTTCTTTGTCTATTACTGATGATGATATTAGAACTGTCAGGGAGGAAGTGGATTCAGAGGATGGAAAGCTCTAGAAAAAGGCCATGGATGAAGAAATGGCAGCCTTGGATAAGAATGACGCTTGGGATCTAGTGGAGTTTCCGACTAGAAGAAATCCTATTGGCAGCAAATGGGTATTTAAAAAGAAGTTGAATGGAGAAGAAAAGTGAAGAAATACAAAGATCGGTTAGTAGCAAAGGGTTATTCCCAGGTTGAGGGAATTGATTTTGGTGAGATTTTTTCTCCTGTTGCCAAGATAACTTCTATAATATTTCTGTTATTTGTTGCTGCTGCATTTGATTTTGAAGTAGAACATATGGATGTGAAGAAAAAAATCCTACATGGGGATCTGGAAGAAGAAATATATATGAAGCAGCAAGAAGGATTTGCTGTGAAGGGAAAGAAGGAGCTGGTATGCAAGATAAAAATGTCCACGTATGGCTTAAAACAATCACCAAGGATGTGGTATAAAAAATTTGATACTTGTATGTTGGGACTTGGATTCACAAGAAGAAAAGAGGATCATTGTGTGTATTTTAAATTAATTGATGATCATTTGATTTATTTGGTCTTGTATGTGGATGACATGTTGCTAATAGGAAACAACAAGGAGATTATTCAGGATGTGAAAACTCAGTTTTCCTCTAAATTTGACATGAAGGATCTCGGTGCTTCAAATTTCATTTTGGGCATGGAAATGAAAAGAGATCGGAAAAAGAGGAAACTCTGGTTAAATCCAAGAAAATATAGCGAGACAATATTGCAGAGGTTTAATATGAAGGAATGTAAACCGGTCAAGGTTCCTATTCATGTTGGTGTAAAGTTATTTGCGGATCAACGTCCCAAGACACATGAAGAGGAGGATCACATGTCTTGTGTTCCATATGCGAGTGCAGTTGGAATTTTGATGTATGCAATGGTCTATACTAGACTGGACATTGCACATGCAGTGGGAGTTTTGAGCAGGTATATATCAAAACCAGGGAAGGAGAATTGGACAACAGTAAAAAGGGTTTTCAGGTATTTGCATGGTACTGCTAGCTATGGATTGTGCTACCAAGGAAGATCGGGATTGGACATAGTGTTGGATATACATGTATTTGTGGATGCAGACTGGGCTCGAGATATGGATCGTGGGAGATCTACAAGTGGGTATGTGTTTAACCTGTTTGGAGGAGCAATAATTTGGATGAGAAAAAGACAGGATGTAGTGGCACTTTCAACTACAGAAGTTGAATACATGACATCCACTCATGCAAGTAAGGAAGAAATATGGTTACAAATATTGTGTTCAAGTATTTGGTTGGTAAAACAAGCTGTAAGGATAGATTGTGACAGTCAGAGTGCAATTTTTTTGGCGACTAACCTGACTTATCATTCAAAGAAAAAACATATTGATATTCAATATCACTTTATGAGAGACATGGTTGAAGAAAAGAAAGTGTCGTTGATGAAGGTGGATACTTTGAAGAATGTTGCAGATTCATTAACAAAATCTGAGAATACTGAGAAGTTCTATTGGTGTAGAGGATCCATGGGAATTACTGCCTTGGATTGTTGACTATGTAACCCCATAGTTGGAAAAGTAGCATAGCCATTTGATTAATGGGATGGGTGTAAATTAGAAATACAACATGTCTAATGTGTATAATAGTACACTATTGTGATTCACTTCACTTTCCAATAATGCAAGTGGATATTGTGTTGTTTCTCAATCCAAACACCCGTAATGTGTGCCTTGAGCCTCGACATCTAGAGACATGCATGCTGACCATTATTTCTATGCTCTTTGGTTTTACAGGGAAACAACAATGTTCGATATCAGTTTCATACCAATTATCCAACTAGATTCTCCATTACATACAAACCTTATAAACCTTGGGATCAACATTTAGAATTGATAGGAATGAAATTTTCTTGAAAATTGGGGTAAGAGCATCAGGGTCAAGTTGCTCAAGGGAAAACAACACATTTTCTGTTCTACAACAAAAGCAATAGTAGATCGAATTCTACAGGATGATGTCTCTCTCTCACACTTTACATTTGTATATTCACTCACTTTGAGAATATCATAACACCAATTCATGGGATCCACTTGCATATCAATTAACTAGAGCGTTCTCAATAACACCAAAGGACATGGAAGCCATGTACTTTTTAATTGTAATCACACCACATGTTCAAAAGACATCGATATTGTTTATCAAATGACTGCATATAACATATTTAAGTTCCATATACTAAGCATGCCAATAGTCTTAGTGTTATAGTGGGTATTATCCTCTTCTTTCTTTACTTACCAATACATGTTCTTGCCTAAATTCAAGGACCTCTTCTCCATGTCCTCTTGCCATTTTATGAATATATCCATAGGTATTCATTCTACACTACTTTAATTTGCTACCATTAGTTAGGCACTTCTTCAAAGGATTGGATTTTTGACAACAATTTCAGTATATAATTAACCATTGGGGTTCTACAATAGTTAACATGATATAATTTTTGCACTTTTTGTCACAATGACCAATTCTTTGTCACCTTAAAACTCACAATTGAGAAAGAAAATGATCGTATTTAGGAAGGTGGATTCTTCAATCATAGAAATTATTCACTAAACTAAACCATTTCTTGATGTTGGCTCATGAATGTTGATGCAAAATTGCGCAACAAGAATCCTTCTTGCAAACAATTTCAATGCGCTATATTTATTCTATTACTATATTATTTAACTAATAGGTGGGACCCCTTAGAGAAACTATATTAAGTTGATTTCACTCATTTTTAAGAAAAAAATGAAGCTTACAAACAAATGACTTGATTACATTTTGGTATTCTATCTTATCATACATACACAAATGGTTTCTTCAACAATGATTTATAATGCTCTTCATCCTCAGATTGCATTAAATATATCGTCACCATGTTCTAAAAGTAAAAGAAAAATGGGAAAGACCTATTGCACCAATGATATGCTACTTATGATTTTGATTTTTGTTGTTATAACATGGCTTGTAACATGTTAAAAGGAAGGTTAACTTCTATCATATCCATATATATCATATAACAATAATGGTATCATGTTAAGTTTGCAATTTCATACAAGTATGAACAAAGTTGACTTGCAATCAAATTCACATATCATATGGTTCCCATATGTCACGTCGCTTGATTTTTAAGTTGACATGGTTGGTTGATAAAGCATTGACACTTTATGACATTTGTGAATGTGGTATAGTGGTGGGATATGTTATGGTTTTGAGCTCAATATTTTTTTTTGCATGGTAATTAAGCTTGATTTTGAGTTTGAGTTGGTGATTGAGTGCATTCCACCGTGTAATGTTTTATTGGATATCATGGAAAGGTTGGTGAGTTTTGGTCTTGTCGAGGTGACGTGAATTAAATAAGAGTTAATGCACTCTCTATTGGGTTTCTTTCCTGAGGTATACCACCTTTTGCACTAAAACTTGTTTGGAAATTATCTGTTGTTCTTAGTCAAGGGTTTTAAGTTTGGAATTATACTAGTGGTTGGATAACGATATTAGGATATTCTTGTGTAGCTATTTAATCGAATTGCATAGGTATGAACACATTTTGACTCTTCTGGCATCAATAAGCTAATCTGCTAAGAAAAAATTGAATATTGGCTCAAATTGGTCGCATGCTATATGTGTGTTATGAGTGTGATTCTGTGTTGTGCGTGAATAGTTTAAGGATTGTTAATGGTGAGTTGTTATATGTTTTGGTTGAGTATGAAATTAAATAATGAATGGGTTTTGAAAACCAATGATGCTTATGACCTAGGTTTTACATTGCAACTTGTGTTAAAGTTTGGTTTGAAAAGGAAAAGATTTTCGAGTGAAATACAATCTTACCAGCTTTGATTGCATTCTGGTGTTGCTATGGTTGTGTTCCGATATCGAACATCATTGGTTTCTTTGCATTTGGTATGGGTTTTGTTTTTTAAAATGGAAACATGCAGTGTGCACTACAGGGGTTCTTTTTTGATTGCATCTGTACTTTGTTCAAAAGGAAATATCAAATAATTCTATGGGCTCATTGTAATGTTAGCTCGATTTGGTTGTGACAATTGTTTGGGGCATATGGATGGGTTTCGAACTGTTTTTATCTGATATACATCTTGCTAGTGTTGGATTGAATCCAATTGTAGATAATGGGTTATGGATTATGATTTAGAAGGATTCAAATCTATGGTTTCGACTCACCCTTCTGTTTCAACTTATTTTGGATTTAAAGATGATTTAGAGTTATTGTTTGTTTCAAGAAATAATACGTGAAACCCTATATTTAGTTTCCTAGATTCCATCATCAATATTTGGGCCTACTTGTTGATATTAGGTTATGCAAATAAATTTTATGCACAGACCAAGATTGGGAGTGTTATAATGCTATATCATGTGTGTAGTCCAACATCATATTATTGGGCTCATATTGGTTGGAATATTGGTTATAAATCTCACTGTTTACAAATATTTTTATTGCACCTAGGTTTTGACACTATTTAACAACCAATATATGAACAAAGATGAGAATTAGTTTGAATAATATGAACAATTACTCTTGTTCTCTTTTGGATTGATATTAGGTTGGATTCACTCTACTGTTATGATGAATTCTATGGATTAAGTAGGATTGGTAAAACAAAGTTTGAATGGATATATTTTAAAACGTTTATATATGTATTTTCTTATAGGAATTTATTAAATGAGAATTTTGGTTAATTTATTTTAATCGAACTCTAAGGAATCCAAAGGCAAAAATTACAGGGTTATATTTTGAGGCCTTGAATTGTTCACACTAGTTGATGATTGGTGGTTGATAAGTTGTCTACAGAAAGAACATTGATCATTTTCATTTCCTATCCATAATTTCACTTTACACAAATTATAAAGCCCTCATTTCCCCCAAAAACATTTTTATTCCCATGTTCTATTTTAAAAAAGAAAATGTGATTGTATAAAGCCCTGTAATTTGGATAAATTGTTAAGAGGATATTTTGAAGAGGAAAAATGAGCAATATTAATGAAGTCAAAAATTGAATGAAGATGGTGATATAATTATAAAAGTGATCATAGATTAAGAATTAATCTTATTTAGAATAGTAACCATTGTTCCCCTTTCATGCATTCCACTAAATTCATTCATTACAAACCCAATCACATCCTATATTTCATTAAAAATCCTTGTTCTAAATAATGACAGTTGTGGATCTAAG